>JAQBSW010003549.1:0-81507 GCA_029291075.1 Eudiplozoon nipponicum
TGAGTATATGCTTATTTAAGCGAGTTTTATACGAAATATGTTTGAGGTTAGTTTGTAGGTGGCTTTGTGATTAATGTAAAAGATGTTGCGGGGTAGCTATTTAGTTAGTAGTGCTACACCATTCCTACATATACCTGGTAGCTGATGTTGAGGGCCGTGCTTAAGATTAGTCCCCAATCTTTTTTCAATGGGTGATGTGAGAAGGCTAAGTCGAAACATCATACGTATATTGTACACAATGTTGCAAAGCAAATTAAAATTGAGCTTCGTTGGATAGCAACGTGGAGACGTGCGTTACAAGTTTATTGAAGTTGAGCTTACAGCAAGGATAGCAGCTAAACGATTTTAGATAAGAGAGAGCTGGAGCTAGCAGAGTAGATAATATCTATTGTCATACCATTGGCATATGAGAGACATGTTGAAAGGATAATAGGCAGTGCCAAGAACAGATGGGCACTAATAAATAGAAATATATTACAGAATGGAATAAAATTTAAAATGTTTATAATATGGATTAGACCGATACTAGAATATGCTGCCGCTACTTGGAACCCTTTAACATAGGGTTTGTCTAATAAGATAGAAGCTGTACAAAGAAAAGTTGTGAAACAAATAGTCCTATCTCCGTACCTGCTATATACGCCCTGTATCATGTGCTCTGGTACCACTGTACCTTGGGTTTCTCGAGTGATGTGCTGGGCTGTGAGCAAGCTCTAATTTGATTTAGTGGACTGTTGCCTATATGAATCCAATAAGAAAGAGTAATGAAATTGGAACTAGATCTGGTCATTTTGCAATATCTCCACCATTGGTGGGGAATGTTGCGAGAAAGCTATTCCATTTTTCAAAAATTTACAAAATTTACAATCAAATGCCAAAGGGGCTTCGAGAAACGCCTCCATGTAAAATGTCTTTTAAATTTTTATCTACCGAACTAGAAAAAGTTTTCAATCCTGCTGATATTTTTAATTTTGATTATGATGATACTTTCTCACGGTTAAATAAAAAACAGGATTAATTTTTTTTCAGCAGCATAATTTCTCGAGATTCTATCTTCAAATTTTGTATTATTAAAACTGAAATTATATCATCTTCTTAATCAACAATGCATACAATCAATTATTAGTCATGGTTCCCTTTTTTTCTTGCAAAATGTTACACTCGAATTATACCTTAAATTTTCCTATTTTTGATGAAGAATCTATCACTCTTTACAGCCGATCTTTTTGATGCTAATAAATTGTACAGTAAAACTAATTGCACATACTTATGTGATGTGATATCTTTTTATATTGTAAATTTTCTAATTTTATTATTTGCTGGAACATGTGTAGTTTTAATCCAAATAAAGATATTGTATTCTATTCTATTCTACTCTATTTAAGCACAGTGAATTTACCAGCAAATCAGTTGTCGCGTTTGCCTTGTGATGTGCGCTACGTGTGTGTACTCTCTGCTACCGTCACCTACGCTGATTTTTAGGCTTGCTTCACACACATTGGCAATTTCAGTCACGCCAATCTAATTTCTCTACAATTATTTAGACGCAGCAACATCTGCAGTTGATCCCTTGAGTAAGCCAGTTACAGCAGAACTTCAACGAGATTACTCAGCTACTCGCTCGCCACGAACGTCAACGCCACAAAAGAAGGAACAAAAACCCAAGTCAACCAGAGCTGGTCTCAAGTGTCTAAGAGTACTTCTAGACACCGCTACACTAACTGCCTTTCCCGGCATTTGACAGAGAACGCAATACTGGCCCTAATTAGGGCCCCAGCAGTATTAACTCAGCCATACTTGGCTCCTAACTGACTTTTTAACGTCGTACGGCGTTAACTTGAAGCTGGGGCATTTACAAAATTGGCGACCGTGCCAGGATACTAAGAACTTTCTTTTTCATTTTTTTGGGAGAACAGTAAATTAATATTTGCGTAAATCACGTTTTGCTCTGATTGATAATCTCTCTAAAATCGAGGTCTTCTGGGCAATTTTTGTTGTGGTTTTTTTTGAAGGTAGTTTTTATAATCAATGATTTTTACTGTGTACAAAACTGTACATATTTGGATCTCAGGTTGCAAAATGGAATGTGTACTCAGAATATTTTTTTGATTTTGTGAAAGAACATTGACTGTACAAAAGTGTAAAACTGTGACTTGTGATTTTGTGACGGAACTCATCTCGTCTATTTTCTGTGCTCATCACGCCAGATTCAAATGCGGAAGATTATGTTTCAACAATGGAACCCGTTTGTGGGTATGCGTTTCGTTAAAAGTCTTTTTAGACATTTTCCTCTTGCTTATAAATTTATGCTTTTAAGATCCCGTAAGATTGTTAGAATGTCAGGTTCAATTTTATATATTGATTTTCTTGTTCGGAATGGAGAAAGCGAAATATTCTTTATGCGCGTAGACTTCGCTTTCTCCCCGTTTCCAGATTATGACAGTCATCCAAAACTGTTAAAGGTTTTTCTTAACTACATTCAGAAAGGCAGCGACGGATTTATCCGACGTTAAAGGCCATTAGGAAACTTCCCGATCCCAATTTCTGCTTTAAAATTGAAGTGTAATCTTAGCTGGGTCCCACAGAAACTGAACAGATAAAAAGTAAATATGCGCAGTTAGACATGCCAAAACTTGGCCCCATTGAGATTTTAAGGGAATTACGTAAACGTTGGTATAAAACCAATATTTCTGACCATGAGACTAAGGTTTTTTTAACAATCTTCCACATTCACTAGAATTGTTTGCCAGACAGCTCCCTAACACTCTCTATAGATGACTTTTCTGAGAGATGCGAGTTAGAATTTAGGATTTTGGAGCCTAAGTTAAATTCGTCATCCTTCTTTTTTTCCTTACAGGATGATAGGATCTGCTCTTTAGTAAGGACAGAAGCGAACATAGCTTAAATTCTAGAATAATTGGCCATAGGGAAATCCGAGCTCGACCAAATTTTACGCCCAAAACACATTATAATAGTGGGCGGCGATCGTGATCCCTGCAATACTTTAACAGATATGCCCCAAAGAACTAGTGCTATAATCACTAAAGTTTTTTCATTCATGTCATGTCTGTCTCTTTCTTTCCGAAGAATTTCCGAATGAAAGCCAATTTCCACAGTTGACAGGAAAGACAACAGAAAACAAGTGCAGTGGTGCATCCGGATCGGGAAACGTATGGCGCAGAAAGAAGAAGACCGTACTTTCTGCGCATCAACGGCATAAACGGCGCCACAAAGAAAAAATCACTTACAATCCGACATTCCTATTGACTCTTTTTGGTACATAGATAGCCAAACGGACAATACCAGTCCGAATCACCAGCCCACTAGTTTGCATGACCCGGCCAAACAGATCTGGCGAATAATTCATCGTAGACACAGGTGCAGCAGTCTCAGTTCTCAAGGGTGATTTAATGGCCGAGATGTCTACTCGCAACTGCTACAAGCGAGCCCATACCTAATTATAGCTGCCGCTATCGCACAATTGACTTAGGTTTACGGCGTAAATTCCCTCACATCTTCATCATCGCCACGGTCTGAAACAAAATAATAGGCCTTGATTTCCTTTTGAAATTTCGTTTAATTGTTGATCTTGCCAATCAAAAGATTATCGACACCTTCACCGGAATTGAGCAAAGTTTGTGGAAACATGCCTCCGAGCATTTGGAGATACAAGTCATTCAGCCAACCCCAGTGCATCATTCAGTAGAGATATCAGCAGCCCTTCGAAAATACAAGTCGCTTTTCGATCTTAACAAGTCAGAGCTACGAGTGTCCAACACGATGCACCATATCATCACAGAACGACAACCTATTGCACTCAAGAAGCGACCACTGGCCCCTGATAAACTGATAGCTGCCCAAGAGGAATTTTCAAGGCTGTTGGAATAGGGAATCATCAGACCATCGAAGGGTTCATGGGCGTCACCACTGCACTTAGTCTCAAAATCAAACGGATCGTACAGAGCCTGTGGAGACTAATGCAAGCTAAATTCAGTGACAAAATCTGATGCATATCCTATTCCAAATATCAACACATTACTTGAAAAACTCAACGGCAGCAATTTCTTCTCAGTGATTAACCTCAGACAAGCGTACCATCACATCCCGGTAGCACCAGAGGATATTGAGAAAACTGCAGTCATCACTCCATTTGGCCTTTTTGAATATCTTTACATGCCTTTTGGACTTAATTGTGCTACTCAGACATTTCAAAGATTCATAGACAACATACTTCGCGACGACTCTGCTTATTGTATGTCATATCTCGATGACATTATGGTATTCAGTCCAGAGTTAGAATCTCATGCGAAGCATCTACGAAATGTCCTCTCACGCTTATCCAACCACGGACTCAAGATCAATTGTGACAAGACGCAGATTGCAACTACATCCGTGGACTTCTTAGGGCATCGTATCACGCCCCAAGGTATTCAACCGTTGCCGTCAAAGGCGAATTCAATCAAGAATATCAAGTCACCGAGGACTGTTAGCGAGTTGCAGAAAATCCTGGGAGTACTAAACTATTATCGCAAGTTCCTTCCGGGCCTTTCAAGACAACTTTATCCTTTGTGCAGGCACCTGCGGAACCGAAAAGGACTTAGCAAGAATTCCATCATTGCTTGGTCATCCGAAGACGAGGAATTACTTCGACTTGCCATCAACTCGTTAGTAAATGCCACAATGCTAACGCATCCAGATTTTGAAAAGCCATTTCTACTCACGACAGATGCTTCTGAATTCGCTATTGGAGCCAATTTGGAACAAGAGATCGACGGAGTTCGGAAGCCTATCAGTTTCTACTCGCGTACTCTCCAACCAGTAGAAAGGAGATACGACCTTTTCGGTCGAGAACTCCTCGTCATCCAGGACGCAGCGCGCCATTTTATCAGCATCATTGATAGTAGCAGATTTATTGTTTTCTAAGATCATGCACCATTAGTTAGCGCAGTTTGAAACGCGATTACAACTATCGCCAAATACACTGCCAGAGTGAAAAGTCAGCTTTCACGTCTAAGCGAATGGCAATTTGACATCATTCATGTCAAGGGCCAGACGTCTCGATACAACTACCTTCACCGTCGTCATTCACTGTCAACTCCGTGACACGTAGTGAACCTGCACTGACGCCATCCCTCCTGTGAGTGGAACAGTGCGGTGACATTCACGTTCAAAGATTAGTAGCCCGTCACCCAACCAAGTTCATACGCCGTCTCTGGGAAGGCTTATCAATTGCTTACTTCATGGGTACGCAGACCAACAAGCCAGTTCTGCCGACCAACCTTCAGCGAAATGTTTCCGGCTCAATTCACTCAATTTCTCACCCGGGAAGCAACGCGACTGTCCGACTTCTCATAGATCGCCTCTGGGTTCACAAGCTCAGGCAGAATGCTAAACGATGGGTCTCCGAGTGTGCCATTTGCCAGAAAAACAAGATCACACTGCACACTCGTTCTAAGTTGCAACATTTCCGAACTACTTCTCGCCTAGCCATCGTTCACATCGACATAGTTCATCTGACAAAGGTTCAAGGTTTCAGCTACCTTCTAACTATAATTGATAGATTTACACGATGGCCTGTGGCATTACCTCTTGGTACCATTTCTGCAGACGAAGTAACTAATGGTTTTATCTCTGCACGGATATCCAATTATGGTGTTCCCAATGAGTTCATCACTGACAGGGGCACTTAATTCTCATCGGCTTGTTTCAAAACCACCTTTGGGTTCATGGGATGCACATTACGCCAGACGACTGCCTACAAACATTAATCTAACGGTATGTTAGAGAGAATGCATAGGGAACTTAAAACTGCTTTAGCATCCTCCTTCATTAATGGCACTTGGGTCGATGCAGTACCTTTAGTTCTGCTTGCCACGTGTTCCCGCACTCGTGAATCCATTAAAACCACTGCGGCACAACTTTTGTATGGCATGGATCTACGATGCCTAGTCAGCTCCCACGTCTAGTACCCTCGCAGGATGACCCGGCTCTGACTTTATTTCGGTAACATGCCCGATTAGAAGCCGAGACATACGCCTCGTCCAGTCTTCGTTCCCTCGAAGCTCCAGAGCTGCAAGGGTGTACTCATTCGCAACGACACTGCTGTTGCACCATTACAACCGAATTATCGCGGTCCTTACCCAATTTTCATCATACAATCCAAATACTTCATCATCATGCAAGGCGCGACACGGACATCAATAATCATAGACAGGTTGAAACTGTTTATCGAACCGCCTGATCCTGAGAGCATTCATCCTTCTACATACGTCTCAGACTCCATTTGCCTACAATCTCAACCTAGCAATAGGTTGCTTTGGAAAACGCGCCACTGATGATTTTTTTGAACATTAATTTTTTCGTTATTCTACGTATCAAAATTTTTAACTTTACGCGCATCACTTGCGCTTTATGTCACGCAAGGTGACCTATGAATCAACATGATTCATTTTATTTTTATCACACTCATTTTTCTCACTTTGTATAGCCAGCTCTTCTTAGCTAATAATGGTGTAGCATTTTTGAAAAGTTCTTTTGTATTATGCCAACTCTGAGGCAATGTTTGAGTACACATTTTTTGAAATTACCTTTGGATTTTCATGTATATATTTTTACATTGTAACGTTTGGCTCACATCTGAGCTCACACTGCCTATTTTGGCATAACCAGCTTCCTATAGTTAACGCCTTTTGTAGCAACACCAAGTAGTTATCAGCTTCATATGATAGTACAGGCCACTTTTAATGCATGTCTCAACTTCATCAATTGCACCGTAATCACTCTACGAATATGATGACCACAATGTCGAGCATACACTAGCACTTTTGGTCGTATGCAAATAGATTGAGGGCGATCCAGCCTGCCCAGGTTTTAACTTAAACCTGGCAACTTCAGTGGCAATCTACTTTGAAATCCTCACGCTGCGGCTCCCAAATCTTACATTGCTTTATTTTGCCTCACGCGGTATGACTGGACACTAAAGCTAACAATTTGTTTATAATGGCTCCGACTTTGTTGAATACCGAATTTGAGAAAATTATTGCGGCCCTTCAAAATTCCATAAAGGAGCTAAAGGAGGAGAACATCGCAATTAAAAATAAGATATCTGAGCTGGAGACGGATGTCAGTAAATATGCAGAAAAATTAGATTTAGCGGAAAGGAAAAATGAATACTTAAGCGCAAATATTGATGATTTGACCGTGGCGTTAAACGAGAAGGTGGATAAATTAAAGCTCGATGTTGTGCCATGGATTGAGCTAGCTGAAATAACAGTAGATGATGATACATCAACAAAAACTGCACTTCAGGAGATGAAATATTAAATATATTATCCAATGAAGTTTCTGCTAGGATTGGAAAACAGAAGCAGTTAGTATTATTTAATCTTTATGAAAATGCTGACCCGAATGATTTTGAGAAGTTAAATTATTTAATCAAAGATACGACTGAGGCCGAAATAACGAAATGTTACAGAGTTGGCAAGAAAACTGAACGACCAAGGCCGGTTGTGATAAAACTATCAAAGAGGCCGACAAACAAACAAGTGGAAGATATCAATAAGAAGAAAGAAGAATGTAATAACTTCCACATTATATTCATCTGCAGAGATAAGACCTTTCTCCAAAGGAAATTGTCAGCAGCGAAGAAGTTGAAGAAGAATTTAGATAATGGATCAAGTAATCCGAAACAAGTTACTATAAAGGATGTGTCAGTAGATTCTAAAATCACAAATGACGGAGTATCAGTAGATTCTAAAATCATAAAAAAACGGAGTAGCACTAATGAATGTGGTGGACAGCAGACAGCTACGCACTATAGCTACAATACCCAACAAACGAATTATAAGGAAACCAAAAAAGTTAAACCAGTAACTATCGGAAACTGTAAAGATGAGTTTTGTTGTACATATTCTTTATTTTATGCTAATTGTAGAAGTGTTAAGAATAAAAAATTTTTGCTGTGTGATTTTATAATAAGTAACAATTTTGACTTTATAATTTTAACTGAAACCTGGCTGAACAAAGACATTGAAAACTATGAATTTGACATTCCTCATTATTCTCTATTTAGGAAAGACAGATCCTTGGATAAAAGAGGTGGAGGAGTACTTATTTATAGTAAATCGATATTAAATGCGATAGTGTTACATACTAGTGAATATAATACTGTCATTGATTTTTTAACGATACAAATTGATAACCTGATTTTAACTGCGGTTTACAGACCGCCGTATGCTAATATATATGATGATCAAATGTTTACCAATTCTTTTCAATCTATTTTGGACTGCCATGGTAATATTGTTGTGGTGGGAGATTTTAATAGGCTGCATGACTGTGAAATAATCAATCTTTTTTCTAACCATGATCTTAAGCAGATTATAAAGGAACCAACTAGAGGTTCGGAATGCTTAGATCATGTATATTTAGAAGTTGAAGCGTTGAACTCACACAGTTATGATGTAGTAAATTACTTCAAAGAATTGGATCATAAACAAATCATTTTACAATGGAACCTTTCGAGTAGCAAAGCACAGAAACCTAATTTTGAAAGTGCGCACGTGCAATGTTCCAGAATCAACTGGAATCTTTTAGAGAATTAAGCTTATCTATTGATTATGAATGTTTTTTTATCATGAATAATGACGAATTTGTTTCTTCTGTTTCATTGTTATTATCTGATATGTTTAGGGCGTCTACATTTACGGATGTTATACCCAAGAGATTCAATAGGAAGTTATGTAAGCTAAGAATCAAACGAGATAATATAATGAAATGTAGTCTTATCAATAGTATTAAAAAAATGAGGTTAGAATTGATTGATAAAGAAATTAATTCATCACTGCTGATAATCCGTCAAAGATCAGAGAGAATTATTTTGGCCAAACTGAAGAGTAATCCTAGACTAGGATACAAACTCCTCACAGACTACAGTAAATATAAGGAAAAATTAAAGCTTATATTACCTGTGGGTAAAACTGAGTATGAATTTCTCTGTGAATTGGATGAAGTATTTGGCAAATTGTTATGTAATCCACATAACGAAAGTAATTTCATTGATCTACCTGATCCTTCGGGAAACCAGGATCTAGGACTTGTTATTGACAGTGATGCATTGATAGAATTAATGTTAAAAATAAAATCAAAAAAATAAAAAAGATCACCTTGGTATATCGATTGATAACCTACTTCAATTACCTTTAAATTTTATGAATGCGCTCTGTAATTTTATAAATAGAATTTTGAAGGATGGGAAATTACCAATTGATATATTAACGATAGTAGCTAAACCATTGCCAAAAGTAAGTAAGCCACAGTGTGCCAGTGATTATAGATTAATCTCTATTATCCCTTCGTTTTTGAAGATAATAGAACGATTGATACTAGATCATTTAGAACGTATGTTGCCGGCTGATTTTGATATGTGCCAACACGGCTTTACAAAAGACAGGTCGACAACTACTAATATTCTCTCTATGTGGAAACATGTAATTACATTAGATGAGAAAAAGTTAGATGCATTAATTGTATTTATAGATATCTCAAAAGCTTTTGACTCTATATCTTTTGATGCTATTTTGAATGCGATTAGTTTGTTGAATATTGATCCGAATATTTTAGATTACTTAAATACTATCTATATAATCGACGAATGAGTATTCAAGTAAACGATTTGATATCAAAATCGAAACGAGTAACGAGTGGAGTTCCACAGGGATCAAGCTTGGGGCCCATTTTATTTAAAATTGTATTTGCACATTTGGAAACTAAGATCCTTAACGGTCGAGTTTGCAAATTCGCTGATGATTTAAAAATAATCTTCCCAATTGATCCAAAAAATGTTGAATTCTCCAAAAATAATGTGACACTAGATTTGTATGATTTAAGTAGATACTTGTTAACACTAGGGCTGAGAATAAACAGTAAAAAGACGAGAGCTTTGAAAATAGGTAACAGAACTGATTTCAATTATGTTTATTTTCATGATGCTGAGATTAATGATGTTTTTGAGATTAAACTTATGCAAGAAATTAAGGATTTAGGTATAACTATTCATTGTACGGCTTCTGCTGAGAGACATATTGAAAGGATAGTAGGCAGTGCCAAGAACAGATGGGCACTAATAAATAGAAATATTTTATCGAGTGAAATAAAATATAAAATGTTTATAATATGGATTAGACCGATATTAGAATATGCTGCTGCTACTTGGAATCCTTTAACAAAGGGTTTGTCTAATAAGATAGAAGCTGTACAAAGAAAAGTTGTGAAACAAATAAGTCCTATCTCCTGCACTATATATGCCACTAGATTACAGTTTGTATCACTGCATCCTTTATGGTTTCGGAGGATGTGCTATTGCATAAAAGTTTTCCATTTGAACCAGTGGACTGGTGCCTATATGAATCCAATAAGAAAGAGTCATGAAGTTGGAACTAGATCTGGTCATTTTGCAATATCTCCACCATTGGTGGGGAATGTTGCGAGCAAGCTATTCTCTTTTTCAAAAATTTTCAAAATTTACAATCAATTGCCAAAGGGGCTTAGAGAAACGCCTCCATCTAAAATGTCTCTTAAATTTTTATCTACCGAACTAGAAAAAGTGTTCAATCCTGCTGATATTTTTAATTTTGATTATGATAATACTTTCTCGTGGTTAAATAAAAGACAAGATTAATTGTTTTTCAGCAGCATAACTTCTCGAGATTCTATCTTCAAGTTTTGTACTATTAAAACTGAAACGTTATGCATTACATATCATGTTAAACAACAATACATACAATCAATTATTAGTCATGGTTCCCTTTTTTTCATAATGTTACACTATAATAATACATTAAATTTTTCTATTTTTAATGATGAATCTATCTCTCTTTATAACTGAACTTTCTGATGCTGATAAATTGTACAGTACAATTAATTGCACATATTTATGTGATGTGATATGTTTTTATATTGTACTTTTTCTATTTTTATTATTTGATGGAACATGTGAGGTTTGAATCCAAATAAAGATTTTCTATTCTATTCTATTCAAGTCAACCCACCAATGGTGGGAATGTTGCGAGCAAGCTACTCTCTTTTTTAAAAATTTACAAAATTTACAATCAATTGCTAAAGGGGCTTAGAGAAACGCCTCCAACTAAAATGTCTTTTAAATTTTTATCTACCGAACTAGAAAAAGTGTTCAATCCTGCTGATATTTTTAATTTTGATTATGATAATACTTTCTCATGGTTAAATAAAAGACAGGATTAATTGTGTTTCAGCAACATAATTTCTCGAGAATCTATCTACAAATTGTGTATTATTAAAACTGAAATGTTATGCATTATATCATCTTGTTAATCAACAATGCATACAATCAATTATTAGTCATAGTTACCTTTTTTCTTACAAACTGTTATACTCGAATTATATCTTAAATTTTTCTAATTTTGATGAAGAATCTATCACTCTTTACAGCTGAACTTTCTGATGCTGATAAATTGTACAGTACAACTAATTGCACATATATATGTGATGTGATATCTTTTTATATTGTACATTTTCTAATTTTATTATTTGATGGAACATGTGTGGTTTGAATCCAAATAAAGATATTCTATTATTATTCTATTCTATTCTTTAGCAGGTCAGTATCATTGTTGAAAAGCGAACTAACATAGCATGTAAAGCCCAGCAAAGGAACATTTTTCTAGCTATGGATGAGGAAAGTCAGGCCAGTTACGTACGGATTACCTTGGTTCGAAATTTACGCACAATTGCAAATGTATATCGATACTGTGCCGGCTCAGAGGACAATTCGCCGACATTTTCCGGAGAGATGAAATGTCAAATCCAATTAACGCAGCACCAATTTAAAACTATTGAAATTTGCCGTTATCCAATGGCGTGCAAGCTTTCGATTTAAGGCTTCAAGTAAATGCCGTACGACGTTACAAACTCGGTTAAGGTGCTCTGAATAGAGATTAGTTACTGATATGGGGGCCCTTAAGAGGGCCTGGTAATGCGTTCTCTTGAAGTCTTCAGAGTTGAAGATGTCCTAGAGCATTGAGTGGACTCTGGTTGAGTTGTCGCTCCCGTGGTTGAGCTGTGATCGCGTTGTGGATGGTGTCCTGCAGGTCCTGCACTCAATTGGCTCGTCTCTGCGGTATCCCGCAACAAGAGGAGTAGGTATTGACAGCCGACAGAGCGCACACGTATTGATAGCCGACAGAACGCACACGCGTGAAGCAGGTAGAAGGCAAATGCCACAACTGACTTGCATGGTAAATTACCGTGCTTAAATAGTATGCAATATGTGTACTTGCATACTATTGGTTAAACGTGGTTAAACGGCAATTTTGCTTTTTTCTCATTGGTACAACCGAAATAAATTTGAATTTAATTTACGCAATATGTCGGCGATTGATTTGTGTCGTTACAGCCCCAATGAGAAATAAACAAAATTTTCCGTTAACCAATTGCGTGCGGGCTTCCATTTTCAAGTCTATTTAAGCACGGTGAATTTATCATGCAAGTCAATTGTCGCGTTTGCCTTCTGGTGTGCGTTACGTGTGCGTGCTGGCAGCTATCGTCACCTACGCCGATTTTCTGGCTTGCTTCACACAAATAGGCAATTTGAGTCACGCCCTTCTTGTTACTGTACAACTAGTAAGACGGAGCATCATCTGCCGTTGATCCCTTCAGTGAGCCAGTTACTGTAGAACTTCAAAGAAATTTCTCAGCTACTCACTCGCCACTATGTCAACGCCACAACAGAAGGAACAACAACCTATGTCAATCAAAGCTAGTCTCAAGCGTCTAGGAGTACTTTTACATACTAACTGACTTTCTCAGCATTAGCCGGAGAACGCCATACCGGCCCTAATAAAGGCGACTAACTATACTATCTCAGCCATACTTGGCTCTTAACTGACTTTGCAACGTCGTACGGCATTTATTGAAGCTGATACGTTTACACGATTTACAAATTTATATAGAATTTTAATTACCCAACCATTCAGTTTATGTAGGCTAATTACATTAATCGTAATTTACATTGCTAATTCAAACCTGGGTAACTAATTGAATTCATAAGTGAAATAATTAATCTAGTTTTATTCTTATATCTTCTAATATATATTGTATTATAAATGTAAATTGACAGAATTTATGCAAAGCAAGAACGTTTTAAAGATCTATAAATTAGAATATTTTATAGGTATTTGCTTTTGTTCATCTTTTTCAATTAAAGTCAAAATTTAGAATAGAATAGAATAGAATATCTTTATTTGGATTCAAACCACACATGTTCCATCAAATAATAAAATTGGAAATTGTACAATATATAAAAAAAAATTATCACATCACATAAAATTGTGCAATTAGTCTCATGTTGTAGAGGCCCTCTGGTCACTACCTTAAAGGGGTCTCTTGGATGCCAGGCCCGGAAAATCCATATATGCGGAATGATCATCTATCTTGGAACACTTAAGTTCCTCTGAATTATCTTTTAAGCTACAATCCTTAAGTCCACTAGCCAACTGCTCTGTATCCTCAGTATTTAATAAACCAGCCATAATATTATTAAATTACTTACAATTTATATATATCAATTAAGCTTAGCAGGATACGCTAATATCCACAGATTACCGAACCAGATTGATTGAGACCTTAAAACAAATATCCACGTCAATTACCCGAAGCAAATTTGTTGTTCTTTTCGCTGATAATTAAAAAGAACAATCTACAAGAAGATTAGAATAATTTATTGGCAAAGATATCGTAGATGGAACCACGCAGTGTTCCGCTTGTGCAATTCAGCAACTCAGATCAAAACTAAAACATTTTCCTTTGACAAGACAAGTCAAAATCTTCGACAATATGAACAAAAGAACTTCCAAAAATATAACAATATTTTTCAAGAATTACAATATTGTTTTACGAAACCAGCGATAACATCGAATGTCCAAAAATAAAATTGATTTTTTTTATATGAGGAGTTAAATGGTGTCCAATAATTAAATTAACCTCCACGTACACCCTCATGTTTAAGAAGATTAACCATACATGATGTAGTCTTCATTCTTCGGTTTCTTGATGACTCTTCCAGAACGAGTTTCAACAAGTTGTGCTGGTACTTCACTAGATTTCATATTCATATTGCATTGTTCTTCATTCTCAGTTGTCTTGGTTTAATCTTCACTTCTTTTCCATATTTGTTTGACTCTTCGTTTTTCTCACAAATTTCTGAGTCGCATCTCGCCTCAACTTCTGGATACTTCGATGAATACTGTTCTTCGGTCTCCTCCTCCGTCTAAATAAACTGTGGAATGCAGCGATCCCGTGTTACACATTCTACTGTGCCATTTACTTCTATAAATGCATTTTTCTCAGTCATATGATTGACTTTAAATGGCGCCTTATAGAACGGAGTCAGAAAATTCTGTCTGTTTTCGTTATTTATATATACATGAGATGCCAGCTTTAAATCTGAAGATACATAGCATTTAGACTTTGGACTTCTAGTTTTGGTTGGAGCTAAACGACTCATTTTATCTCTCAATGCTCCAACAAACCAATCTACTGAACTAGAGGTCCAATCGAGACAACTTGGAGTTTCTATTAGAATATCTCCAGGTAACCTCAGTGGCTCTCCATAAACAAGTTCTGCTATGGATGTTCCTAACTGAACTCTGTATCTGTTTCGCATTGCCAACAAAACTATGGGCAAATCATGTATCCAACTGGATCCACCGGTGCAGCTCCCTGTGCAGTCTCTCAACCATCCCATTGGCTCTGGGATTATAAGCACATGTGTGTCTTACTTCTATCCCCATTGTATTCAATGATCTGATAAACAGTTCAGACATAAACTGACTACCACGATCACTAGTTACCATTACCGTTACACCATATCGAGACAAACATTTATGCAAGAACATAAGTAAGACATCCTGAGTTGTCATGTCCTTCAGGATTGCTACCTCAAACTGACGACTGAACCGATCGACCATCGTGAGTAAATACTTTTGGCCAGAAATCTCAGGCATTTCTACTATATCAATATGAACATGCATGAAACGACCCGCTGGTATACCAATCGTTTTAATTCCAGTTTTGGTATGACGCCAAACTTTACAAGTTTGACACCGGGCACATGTCCTTACCCAGGCTTTTATGTCTTTCGACATATTTGGCCGTACATATATATCAGTAACCATCCTGATAGTTACAGTTAAATACTGTCACAGTGAAGAATTGAGTAGTAAGAGTTTGCGGAATTAGTAATCAATTAATTAGTTAGGATCAGAAGGAGCGAATCAGGCAGTAGATGAATAGTATGTTCATAACATCTGTTTTCGGTTATTGAGACTATCAGTAGGAGTTATTGTTCTTTTAACTACCTGAGATGAGAGCTTGTATCAATAGGACGTACAAATCTCCAACCTATTATTCCACATTCTACCAAATATATAGTAGTTAAAGGGCGTAATACCGGCTCCTACTGATGAGTCGCCAGTAAGCACGAAACGAATGTGCATGAGATTATACTTTCCGTTCATGCCGCCTTTGGTTTATCCTTCTGGTCACAACTGAACTAATTTGTTACTAGGTTCGCAAAACCTAATACATACTTGCATCCTGATAGTTGTCTTAATGGAAGGATGACTGAATTCATGTAGCTGCTGAATTACCTTATACCTTAATTCTAACGGTAGATAAGGTCTAGGTTGGCTCCTGGAGATTTCACATAATAACCACTTATCTCCAATCTTCCTGCGTGCATATGTAGGATTCTTTTCCAACACAGATACTAAAGGATCAAGACCTTGTGCTTCCATCAATTGCTGGACGAAATCATTAGAAGATACAGCAGAGCATATGAGTGACTCTGAACGAATCATATCTTCATCTGATACGTCTGGTCTACTGAGAGTATCTGCCACCACATTCTCTTTTCCTGAGATATGACTAATGGTAAAATCAAATTCTGCGAGTCGGGTTATTTGTAAATTCACCTGCCGAGAATAATTTAGGCTATTCGCTTTCCCAAGGATACTCAACAACGGTTTATGATCAGTTAATATCATAAACTGATGTCCATCTAGGTAGTGCTCAAAATGCAACACTGCAGAATAAACTGCTAGTAACTCCTTTCCAAGCGTATCATATCGCTTCTCGCGATCTTGGAGTTTTCGACTATAGAATCCAATCGGCTTGACTATACCATTTTCCCGTTGATGTAACAGTGCTCCTATGGCTACATCAGAAGCATCTGTGACCAGCTCAAACGGCTTAGTCCAATCCACAGGTGCTAATGTGGTTATTTGGCTTAACAGATCTTTGGCCCTCTGGAATTTTTCCTTGTCGTCTTGGCTAAAATTAATAGGCCAGGACTTCTTGATCGTGCTCCGTTCACGAACTAAATGTCGAGTTAGCGACCCCAAAATTCCAGCTAAACCTGGTATGAAACGACGATAGTAGCTAATCATGCCCAAAAATCTACGCAACTGGCGTACAGTTCTAGGTTCTGGCACATCCTTGATTGCTTGTACCTTGTCTTCCAAGGGCTTGATTCCATCCTTGGAAATGGTGTGTCCAAGATATTTTACGGTAGAGCAACCAATCCTGCTCTTTTCTGGTTTCACTACCAATCCATAATGTTCCAGCTTAGACAAAACGATGTCCAAATGCTCCCGGTGTTCCTCCCTAGATTGACTATATATGATGATGTCATCTATATACACTCTAGCAAATGAACAGTCTTGAAGAACTTCCTCTGTCAGACGCTGGAATGTCTGACTTGCATTCTTTAACCCAAAAGGCATACATAAGAATTCCTGCGATCCTCCTCCAGGGAATCGCACTGCTGTGAGCGGTATAGATTCTGCCTCCATAGGTACTTGATAGTACGCCTTCTGCAGATCTAACGTTGTATATACCTCATACCCCATTATATCCCTGAGCAAAGTACTCTGGTTCGGTAGAGGATACGAATCACCTTTCGTTACCGAATTTAATAGACGATAGTTACCACAAACCCTCCATTGACCTGGTTCAGGTTTGGGAACAACCACTATTGGAGATGCAAAGTTGGAATTTGAACGCCTACAAATTCCTTCTTCTCTCAACCGCTTAAATTCTTCAATAGCAACCTGCTGCTTATGTTGTGCTAACGGTTGAGACTTGGGCGAACAAGGTAGTGGTTCCACCAACTCGATTTGGTGTTCTATGCCTGTCTTTAAACCCTTGCGTTTAGCATTGAATGGCAGAAACACGGCCAGGTGTTTCTCGATGACATCCGCCAAGTCATCGGCGACGACGGGTCTGGGTAGTCTCACTGACCTAACTACTGAGGTCCCAGTCTCAGCACAAGTCACTATCCCAGTGCCTTGTCCAATGGTCCTATATTTGGGATCTAAAGCGATATTAAAATGGATCAAAACGTCCATCCCAATGATGTTTTCCTTTATATCAGCTACCAGAAAATTTCACGTAAATGGAGATTTCTGCCCCAATGTCACTGACAATTCTTTAACTCCCTTAACCTCAATTGGACTTACATTAGCAGCCCATAGTTGGTAATCGAATGTGGGGCTATCAATTTCCACCACATCAGATCGAACTATGCTCACCTCTGCACCCGTGTCTATTAAGAAATTTAAACCGCTAAGTTCATCAGTTATAACGAACTTATTGTTGCTATAACCAGCAACCTCTTTAAGATTACCTGTCAGCCGAAATCTAACAGATTTACGGACTGTATTACCGCGCGTCTCTTCCATCGAAGCTTCCGAACCTAACTTCGATGATTTTAGTATGCCACGAATATGCATACCTTGGAGCCTTGCATGCGCAACCTCCCTATGGCTCCTACTAGCGGAGGCTCCATTAGTTTTCCGGCAGCTTAGACTAGGCTACAGGAAGACTACTTCCTTTCCATCGGGGACCACCCAACTTTGGAAACGTGCATCCCCCTCCTGACATTTTCCAAACACGGCGTATTTACGATGCGATATGCACCACTCGCGTGGTCCTTGTACACTCTCACGCGATTCACCTTTCCAATGCTTGGAATTTGAACGTCGACTCCGAGAATTTACCCTTCTTCTGTTGGAACTTTCCTTATTGTTTTTTATCCAACCCACATCCCTGCGGAGGGTACTTAATTCATTCTCTATGGTCAGGAGTCTCTTTGAGAGATGTCTGAGTTGCTGCTCTAGGCGTGAATCTGTGGTTACTGCATACACCTTAGGTTCCTTCTGACGATACACTTTGTCCAACCCTTTGAGCTTCTTTGGCCACTCGAGTTCCAATGTATCATATACATCCAAGGTGGCTCTTAGTCTAGCAGGCAATTCTGCTACAAATATACTATTTATAACTTCCTCAGATATATCAAACCCGATGGATTATGAAATAAGTCTGTCCTAAAATTCAGAGGAAGTAGATTTCCCATCTTTTCCTGACGTAATAAGTCAGTCATCCGTTCAATCCTCTCGGGTTGATATCGTCCATGGAGTTCTTCTACCAGAAGCTCAAATGCATTTTCTGGTTCGTTCTCAGTAACAAAATTCCTGAGTCTAAATAGATTCTTTTTTAATGGCTCAGGTAAGCACCACCAGGCCGAGGCAAACCTTTCTATAGGGTCGGTCATCCGTTTTAGTTTAAAATAAAATTTTGCTTCTTCGACCCATTCAGAATGGTTGTCTGGTCTGTACATGGTGAGCTTAACATTACTATCCATAGAATTGCGGCAAAAACGATCATCTACATCATATCTTCCCGCATAGAGGATCCTGGCGCGGTCGCCATTTTTTGTAGAGGCCCTTTGGTCACTACCATAAGGGGGTCTCTTGGATGCCAGGCCCGGAAAATCCATATATGCGGAATGATCATCTATCTTGGAACACTTAAGTTCCTCTGAACTATCTCTTAAGCTACAATCCTTAAGTCCACTAGCCAACTGCTCTGTATCCTCAGTATTTAATAAACCAGCCATAATATTATTAAATTACTTGCAATTTATATATTATATTAAATAAGCTTACCAGGATACGCTGATATCCACAGATTACAGAACCAGATTGATTGAGACCTTAAAACAAATATTCACGTCAATTACCCGAAGCAAATTTGTTGTTCTTTTCGCTGATAATTAAAAAGAACAATCGACAAGAAGATTACAATAATTTATTAGCAAAGATATCGTAGATGGAACCACGCAGTGTCCCGCTTGTGCAATTCAGCAACTCAGATCAAAACTCAAACATTTTCCTTCGACAAGACAAGTCAAAAACTTCGACAATATGAACAAAAGAACTTCCAAAAAAAATTTACAATTTTTTCCAAAAATTACAATATTGTTTTACGAAACCAGCGATAACATCAAATGTCCAAAAATAAAATTGATTTATTTTTATATGAGGAGTTAATTGGTGTCCAATAATTAAATTAACCTCCACAATGTAGATAAGTATATCTCACTAGTTGTACTGTACAATATATCAATATCAGAACGTTCGGTTGTAAAGAATAATAGATACATCATCAAAATAGGAAAAATTATGGTATAATTCGAGTGAAACATTATGCAAAAAAACTGAGAACCATGACTAGCAATTGATTGTATGTATTGTTGACTAACATGTTGATATAATGCATAACATTTCAATTTTAATAATACAAAACTTGGAAATAAAAATCTCAAGAAATTCTGTTTCAGATAACAACTATCCTTAAAGTATTATCATAATCAAAATAAAAAATATCAGCAGGATTGTAGACTTTTTCTAGTTCAGTAGATAAAAATTTAAAAGACATCTTAGATGGAGGCATTTCTCTAAGCCCCTTTGGCAATTGGTTATAAATTTTGTAGATTTTCGAAAAAGGGAATAACTTGCTCGCAACATTCCCCACCAAAGGAGGAGATATTGCCAAATATTTCAGATCTAGTTCTAACTTCATGACTTTTTCTTATCGGATTCATACTAGGCACCAGTCCACTGGTTCAAATGGAAAACTTTTATTCAATATCACATCCTCCGAAACCACAAAGATTGCAGTGATACAAACTGTAATCTAGAGGCGTATATAGTGCAGGAGATAGGACTAATTTGTTTCACAACTTTTCTTTGTACAGCTTCTATCTTATTGGACAAATCCTTTTTTAATGGATTCCAAGTAGCGACAGCATATTCTAGTATCGGTCTAATCCATATTATATACATTTTAAGTTTTATGTCATTCGATAAGATATTTCGATTTATTAGTGCCCATCTTTTCTTGGCACTGCCTACTATAATTTCAATATGTCTCCCAGCAGAAGCTGTACATTGAATAGTTATGCCTAAATCCTTAATTTCTTGCATAAGTTTAATCTCAAACACATCATTAATCACAGCATCATGAAAATAAACATAATGAAAGTTTGTTCTGTTACCTATTTTTAAAGCTCTCGTATTTTTATTGTTTATTCTCAGCCCTAGTGTAATCAAATATCTACTCAAATCATACAAATCTAATGTCACTTTATTTTTAGAGAATTTGGCATTTTTTGGATCAATTGGAAAGATTATTTTTAAATCATCAGCGAATTTGCAAACTCGACCGTTAAGGATCTTAGTTTCCAAATGTGCAAATACGATTTTAAATAAAATTGGCCCCAAACTTGATCCCTGTGGAACTCCATTGTTACTCGTTTCGATTTTGATATCAAATCGTTTACTTGAATACTCATTCTTCGATTATATAAATAGTATTTAAGTAATCTAAAAATATTCGGATCAATATTCAACAAACTAATCGCAATCAAAATAGCATCAAAAGATATAGAGTCAAAAGCTTTTGAGATATCTATAAATACAATTAATGCATCTAACTTATTCTCATCTAATGTAATTACATGTTTCCACATAGAAAGCATATTAGTAGTTGTCGATCTATCTTTCTTAAAGCCATGTTGACATATATCAAAATCAGCCGGCAACATACGTTCTTAATGACCTTGTATCCATCGTTCTATTATCTTCAAAACGGAGGGATAATAGAGATTAACCTATAATCACTGGCGCACGTTGGCTTACTTACTTTTGGCAACGGTTTAGCTACTATCGTTAGTATATCGATTGGTAATTTCCCATTCTTCAAAATTCTATTTATAAAGTTGCAGAGCGCATTCGTAAAAGTTAAAGGTAATTGAAGCAGTTTATCAATCGAAATACCAAATTTATGTAGAAGCAGTAATTTGTTCTTAATAAATAAATTTAGATAAACAAGGCACTTATGTGAAAATTAAACTTTTCGATAGATTCAACACGCTTGAGCACTAAAGTACAGTATTTCTGCGTGTGTAATCCATTTCAATATGATATTATTCGGCATTGGTGAGCTGTTAATTTTTGTGTATGATACGTTTTAAAGTATGTGAGTGTCGCTTGATAGTTTTTTTCGACGAGTTTGCGGAATAGAAATATATACTATCGGTATAAACTAAACATTGAATAAGGTAACAAAGCAGTTCACATAGTAGACAGTTTGGACCTAATTAGGATTTCTTCAAGCACTATAATTGTGCACTAGATGCTGTGCATCTAGTAACAAATTAGTTTATATGGGACCAGATTGATAAATGAAAGTCAGCATGAACAAAATATATAATCTTTTTTTACACATGCGTTTTGTGCTGCTGGAGTCTGTATTTTGAGCTCACTGTATATTTTGTGCAGAAATGTTGAATAATTACAGCGCACAGTCTCTAATACGAATATGTATTCAAACAGTAAAATAATTATCTTTATGTAAAGTCTTTGATAATGTGACTTTGTAGAGGCTCCAACCATATTAGTTAATGAGAACCCCATAGATGCCAAGTCAGTTTCAGTCTTAATACACCTATTTGAATTTGATAAGCAAGTATAGTCGTTCACATCTATTAAGTTTATGCCTGCTATATCTTGAGCTAACTTATTAGTGTCCTTGAACTTAAGATTAGCTTCCATTTCGATCGAACTTATGTATATAGTTGATGACATTTTATAAGGCAACGGACTGTGTACTACTAACGTAACAATACACCCGGTCAAATAATGTGGAAAGAAATAAGAAGTAAAGAACTGAATTATTAAATGTACTGTTCCAGTACGTCCCCAATATGTACGATTCAAAACAAAAAATGAGAGAAGGTGTATATTTTGAAGATCAATAATTTGTAAACCAAAATGTGGAAAAAACAAATGCAGCTTGCTAACGAAAGTCATTCCAGTCAGGTACAGATTACCGAATTCTGAAATTAAGCACAAATCAAAGGTATAGATACTGCGAAGTATTTAAACGAGGAATGTTCTAGAAATTAAACTAATTTATTTTTAAATGATATTCGTTTTAATCAGCCACGGTGGTTTGAATTTATCAATAAATGTCACTTTAATTTTGTCGGAGGAAATATCTTCCTCTACATACAACACCTTCTCAAAAAGGCAGCTAATAATAGACGTTATAATTGTTCTTCGGCGGACCTTTTACTCTTCCTGAACGAGTTGTGCCATAACGCGATATCCAATTATGTCGGAACGCGAACGAGACTTCTTGCGCTCTCTTATCTTTCAAAATCGCCACTTGGAATTAGCGACTAAAACTATATACCATTGTTAGTAAACATTTTTGACCGTTGACTTCAGGCATTTAGGCAATTTCTATTTGTACATGTCTGGACCGTCCAGTTGTTTTCCCAATATTCTGTTTCTCGGTTCTGGTATGTCTTTAGACTATGCAGCCATACGTATCTATCGTTAATTAATCGAATAATGGCTTTATGAATGGATGTCCCATATTGTGTAATTGTTGGATAATTTTGGCATGTAACTCCAACGGCACATATGGTCGTGGTTGATCTCTTGACGTTTCGCATAACAACCACTTGCCACTCAGGAGCTTGCGAACATATCCTGGTCTCTTGGACAAAGTTAACGTAAAAGGATCCAATCCTTGCTCTTCCTCGATTTGATTGACTAAATTGTTTGGAGAATCATCTAGATTTTTCAATGGACCTTGATTTATCACCTCGAAATCTGCTTTATTTTGTGTGCTAATTGCATCTGCTACCACAGTCTCTTTACCAGCAATATGGGAGACATTGAAATCTAACTCTGCTAATCGGGTAATTTGGGAATTCACCCTGCGAGAGTAATTAAGCTTCGCTGTTTTACCAAGTATGCTTATTAACGGCTTGTGATCTGTCAATAATTTGAACTGATGATCGTCTAAATAATTCTCAAAATGTAGCACTGCGGCATACACAGCAAGAAGCTCTTTACCAAAAGTATAATATCGTTTTTCTCGATCATTAAGCTTTCGGCTAAAAATCCAATTGGTCTAACTATATCCTTGTCCCATTGTTGAAGAACTGCCCCTATTACGACATCTGAGGCTACTCCCAATCTACAAGTGATAGTGTGGTTATGTCACTTAGCATTTCCTTGGTCCTCTGAAATTTTTCCTGGTCTTCCTGATTCAAGTTGATAGGCCAAGACTTCTTGATCGTGCTTTTTTCACATGTGAGGTGGCGTGTTAACGATCCTAGAATTCCGGCTAGACCTGGAACGAATACTCGGTAATAACTGAAATTGCCTAAGAACCCTCGCAACTGCCGCACAGTCTGGGGCTCCGTTACGTCCTTGATAGCTTGTATTTTATCTTCCAAAGGTTTAATTCCGTCTTTGGAAAGTACATGCCAAAGATACTTAACTGAAGAGCATCCAATGTTACTCCTACTGGGTTTGAACAATAATCCATATTGTTCCATCCTGGTAAAAACAGTTTCCAAATACTTACGATGTTCATCACGTGATCGACTAAAATAATTATGTCGTCTATGTAAACCCTCGCAAATGGACAATTCTGAAGGACTTCTTAAGCCAAACACTGTAATCTCTGACTGGCATTCTTCAAATAAAAAGGCATTCGAAGAAATTCTTGCGATCCTCCTCCTGGAAATCTGACTGTGGTGTGGTGTAGAACTTTCCTCCATCGGTATTTGATAGTACGCCTTCTGGAGATCTAAAGTTGAATAAACCTCATATCCCATTATGTCGCGGAGCAGAGTACTATGGTTAGGGAGAGGATAAAAATCACCCTTCGTCACTTAGTTTAATAGACGATAATTCCCACAAACCCACCTTTGTCCCGGTTGGGATTTGAGAACTATCACTATTGGGGAAGCAAAATTGGAATTTGACCTTCTACAAATTCCCTCTTCGCGCAACTGGTGAAATTCAGATACAGCCACTTGTTACTTGTGTTGTGCCAATGGTTAGGCTTTTGGTGAAGAAGGCAATGGAGCCTTCATTTATATTTGGTTTTCTACTCTTGTCTTCAATCCTTTTTTCTTGGGACTAAAAGATTGAAACTTTGCCAGGTGTTTCTCGATGATGTCGGCAAAGTCATTTGCGACTGTAGGACAGGGTAAAAGGACTGTTCTAACTGCCGAAGTTTTAGACCCAGTTGGTGTTAATACCTCTACGCCGTCTGTGATAGTCCTAGTTTTAGTATCTAGAGTCAGTTTGAAGTGATTCAAGAAGTCCATTCCTATGATATGGTCCTTGACATCAACTACAAGAAAGTTCTACGTAAAAGAAGATTTCTGGCCTAAGGTTACCGACAATTCTTTCATCCCTCTAACTTATATCGGACTACAATTTACGGCCCAAACGTAGGACAATCTGCTTCCACCACATCTGACCTAACTATGCTTACTTTAGCACCTGTGTCGATGAGAAACTCCAGTGCAGTTAATTCATCTCCTAATGAATTTATTGCTGGATAATCTCTGCTTATGAAAAATCTAATCGTCTTGCCGTCTGTTTTGGTGCTCTTTGATTTTGTCGCATCTTTTGCTTTCGCATTGAGTGTCTTTTAAAAGCATATCTAGGAGCCTTTGCAATGGAACCCACCTATGGCTCCTACTAGCGGGGGGTTTGTTTTTTTCTCTGAGATAAATTCATCTCTACCGGTTTAGTGCTTCCTTTCCATTTCGATCCACCTAAACGCGGGTATACGCAATTTTCTCCTTGGCAATTGGAACTTCGTCCATATTCACAATGTGCCTTAAACCATCTGCGAGGTCCATCGAAGCGTTGACGCGAGTGACTCCCTCGACGTCTAGTATTTCTATCCTGACTTTGAAGTTGCAAAATAGCTCTCGCCATATCACCCATTTTTCGATGTATACCTGCAACTTCTCTGCATAAGTAACGCACACTTTATTGTAAAGTCAGGATGGTTTCGGTATCTGCCCTGCCTCGCTGCACCATAAACGAATCTGCCGTTACAGCGGTTCCTGCTGTTTATATACCCCGTCAAACCCTCTGAGTTTACTTGGCCAATCAAAATTCATTGTTTCAAATACCTCCAATGTGGCTCTAAGCATGGTTGGTAGCTCTGCTGTAAAAATAGAATTCACCACATCTTTAGATATATTCAACCCAGAAGCTTTCGAACAAAGACGGTCATAAAACTCTGATGGTCGTTGACGCCCAATCTTTTCTAGACTTAATAATTTACACATTTGTGCCGACCTTCCAGGCTGATATCTCTGTTAAATTTCGGCCATTAACAACTTAAATGAATTGTACGATTCTTATTTTACCGTTCTGTTTCTAAAGTTTTCCAGGTGCTTCTGAAGTTCTCTGGCAATGCCATCCATGCTGCAGCAAATTTCTCCATAGGGTTTACAATCTGGTAAGCTTTGAATAGCATTTGGGCATCCCCGACCCAACTTGAATGTTTTTCGGATTTATACGGTGGTAGATTGAATATTTTTGGACTGGCGCGGTCGCCATATTTTGTAGAGGCTCTAACCATATTAGTTAATGAGAATCCCATAGATGCCAAGTCAGTTTCAGTCTTAATACACCTATTTGAGTTTGATAAGCTACTATTGTCGTTCACATCTATTAAGTTCATGCCTGCTATATCTTGAGCTAACTTGTTAGTGTCCTCGAACTCAAGATTAGCTTCCATGTTGATCGAACTTATGTATATAGTTGATAACATTTTATTAGGCAACGGACTGCGTACTACTTACGTAACAATACACGCGATCAAATAATCTGCCAAGAAATAAGACGTGAAGAACAGAATTATTAAACTACCTGTTCCAGAACGTCCCCAATATGTATGATTCAAAACACAAAATGCAAGCAGGTGTATATTGTGAAGATCGAGATTTTGTAAACCAAAATATGGAAAAAAAGGCAGCTTGCTAAAGAAAGTCACACCAGTTAGGTACAGATTACCGAACTCTGAAATTACGCACAATTCAAAAGTATATACACTGGCAAGTATTTAAACAAAGAATGTTCCAGAAATTAAACAACTGATTTCTTTTTAAATAATATTCGTTTTAATCAGCCACGGTTGTTTGAATTTATCAATAAATGTCACTTGAATTTTATCGGAGGAAATATCTTCCTCTACAATCTGAAAGCCAAATCACTATATACTATTTATGCCGGACCTATATATATAGTCAAGAAATTCGGGACGGTTGGACAGTCCTATCTCTTATACGCGAGTGTGTACGAGCAGTAGTGGAATTTAATTCATATAAAACCTACGACAATGCGAATTCAAAGCCAGCTCACTATGTATAATATATACCGAGCCTGTAAATGTAAACAACTGTATGATTTTCAAGTCGGCACATGGTACCAACACTTTGGTTGACAAATCGGTAAATTTTACCAAAACTATGGTTGTAAAAATATATTAAATGTCACCAAAATTGAGAATTACCAATACTTCCGAACACCTTTTGATCTAGGAATTCCATACAGTCTGATTCTAATAGATATCAGTTATCCAATTTTCAGTAATCATGACATCATTCTATCAAATATATAATAGATATATATTGTTTTTTTGCACAGAACTAATTTGCTTGCAACTGTGTATTAGTTGTTGCGTATCTAGTAACAAATTAATTCAACTAAGACAAGAATAATAAACTAAATTCAACAAAAACGAAAGGTATAACATCATGTGAACATAATTTCGTATAGGAGATTGTACCAAATATGTAGTTGGTATAGGGCATAGTATCGGCTTCTACTGATGAGTCGCCATTAAGCACAAAACGCATGTTTACATGAGATTACACATTTCGTTCATTTTGACTGGTCTATCATTCTGGTTATATTGTAACTAATTTGTTATTAGGTACGCAAAATCTAATAAACAGCTGCACATATATTAATTCTCCGTAACAAACAGTATATAAATATTATATATTTAATTAAATGATGTCATGGTTACCGTGAAATGTGATAACTCATATGGATCAAGGCCGTTGTGTATTTATTTGCTAGAGTATCCAATGCCTAGAATTGGTTGTTATTCACAATTTTTTTGAAACTTGGTATATCTTTAAATACATTTTATAGGCAAGATGTATCATCTCGGCAACAATAGTGTTGCTACCCTTTACAGGACCGGTAGTGAGTTATCTTTGAATTCGCATTTTCCAAGAGTTTATATGAAGTAAACTCCACTACTGCTCACATGCACATTCGTATAAGAAATTGTATCGTCAACTTGTTTCACTTTGCCTGGCTACATATATAGAGAGTATTGGCACCGGCTCTTATTGATGAATCGCTAGTAAACACGAACGCATATATACATAAGATTATGCTTTTCGCTCATGCAGACTCCGACTTATCCTTCTGATTATATTTTTTTACTAATTTGTTATTAGCGTGAAGGTTAATTTAATTATTGGACACCAATTAACTCCTCATATAAAAATAAATCAATTTTATTTTTGGACATTTGATGTTATCGCTGGTTTCGTAAAACAATATTGTAATTTTTGAAAAATATTGTAATTTTTTTGGAAGTTCTTTTGTTCATATTGTCGAAGTTTTAAACTTGTCTGGTCGAAAAAAATAAGAGAGTTTTGATCTGAGTTGCTGAATTGCACAAGCGGGACACTGCGTGGTTCCATCTCCGAATCTTTGCTAATAAATCATTTTCATCCACTTTTGTCAATCGTTCTTATTACGTAATATCAGAAGGATCTCAAATTTTCTTCAGGTAATTGACGTGGATATTTGTTTTCAAGGTCACCACCGTATCGTTCTGTAATCTGTGGATATCAGCGTATCCTGGTAAGCTTATTTAATATAATATATAAATTGCAAGTAATTTAATAATATTATGGCTGGTTTATTAAATACTGAGGATACAGAGCAGTTGGCTAATGGACTTAAGGATTGTAGCTTAAGAGATAGTTCAGAGGAACTTAAGTGTTCCAAGATAGATGATCATTCCGCATATATGGATTTTCCGGGCCTGGCATCCAAGAGACACCCTTATGGTAGTGACCAAAGGCCCTCAACATTAGTTACACAATACCTAATGCAAAATGGCAAAACGTCTTCCCAATGTCTTAAATGAATAAGTATGAGCGCGGTTGCTACTGTCTACACTTGTATCAGGTTGAGAAAATGTTTTGGTATGTTTATTATATTAGTAATATGCTATTTTGGACGTAAGAATTACTCTTTGACGTTGTCGAATGTCTTTTTATAGTTTGATTTACCCTAAGTATGGCATTTCCTTTGTAAGTAATGCTATCTCACTAACTTTTATGAAAGTTGACTTTGATGTGTTGAATGGAAGTGATAGGTTTTTTTAATATGCAATGGATGCGCTCTAGGTCTTTATGAGTATTTTATAACTATTGTGATTGACTTATTGTGTTGACTAGAGAATCTATTGTGGTTTAATCCGCATATTTGATCATTTTTCTATGTTTAATCACATTATTTATTAGGCAGAATTTAATTTTAAAGAAAGATAACAAAACTATGGCGAAAAAATTTGAAATTTGAAACTAGTTAAAAAGAGACCAAGATAAGTAATCTAGATTCGCAACTACCTCAATCAAGAAAAATGTGTATAATTACCATATGCTATTCAATTGAGTATGTCTATGTCTACTAATCAAATTTCCACAGTGTGATAAATGAAATCTTGGCCCATCCAATCAATGCATCGAAAGCTGCTCTGATATTCTACATGTAAGGCAGATAAGCACAAAATATACAATATCACAACATCCGTTCAGATAAAGCACAAAGATTAAACGAACATTGGTTGCGCGGGCGATGGTAAAAATTATTATAATCAAGGTTGCGGTCTTGATATATGCACCTGACCCATTAATTACTTACATACGTCAGTATAAACGAAGAATTGTATGGTATAGAAAAGGCAACTCAGCCAGTATACCGGTTTCGACCTTATTGAGAACTCATCATGAACTGGACAGAAATTGCCACGGACAGGGTTCAAACCTGGGCACATCAGCTTCGGAATCTGGTGCTCTTACCACTGAGCCACCCTGTCGCACACTACATTCCGCTCTACTGGTTGAATTGCCTTTTCTACTTTATACAATTCTTAGTTTATACTGACATATGTAAGTAAGTAAGTAAGTAATTAATGGGTTAGGTGCTTATATCAAGACCGCAACCTTGATTATAATAAAAGATAAAAATGTTTCTGACAACTATCTCGATGATAACCTTGTGTGCAACGTGCTTTTGTAGCAGATAATTTTATATAATCAATAAACTTATTATTCTTATTATTTTCAAAAATGGTTAATAGTGTAGAAGCCTCTTGTGGTTATCTAATCAACGCATCATTGACGGATGATCAGTATCCGTCTGAGAATAAGGATACTCAGGAGGCCTTTTGCTTTTGGATGTTGATGTCAATATCTAAAGCCATAAGTAATAAATCCATTTTATACCGGCTGTCGCGCAATATAAAAAGGGTCGCCTTATTTCCTGAGTCGTTCAGGGTTGATAATTGAAATCTGGCTAGTTTAACTATTTTCATCTCAGATTTTGCTTCTTCTTCTTTTTCTCTTCACAATCTATTAATAACGCTCTTTTAGAGACTGTGAATATAGTTGGTGTTGATTATATCACTGAGCCCATTAATATACTGTTGAATATAGAAAATTGTTCAGGCAAACTACAATTCATTATACCTAGGTTATGTTTAAACGCCTGCGCATTTAATGTGTGAAGATTGAAACAAGCTGAACAACAAAGAGCTCTCGCACGAACGTTGTCTATATTAGAAATCGACATATGTTTCATATCCGCAGTCAAAATGCAGGATCCTACGAGCACTACAGAACTAGGTGCACCATCTTTATCTACGCGTTATTGACTTTCAATCTCTGGTTCCACGGACGTTTGTGAATACGGTAAATTAGACGTTGGTATTATCCTCAGCTCAAGGGCTGAAGCTTGATTAACTGAATGGAGCCTGTAAACAGCTGGCTATGTGAGGCACGCTTAAATATATCTATTTAAATCACTTCCAAAAACCTTAATCAACATTGCCTTTTCATTGTATCTGCATATGCTCCCACCGATTTCAGCACAGACGACAGTATGGACACCCTTTAATCAGACTTAAGCCTTTTAATAATTAGAGGAGAAGTTCAGATATAGTTTTGTTATAAGAGACATAAATGTTCAATTTTAGCGTCCAAGTAATGCAGAAATTCATTTTTGTGAAAGATACACTTTAAACTCGATGCACAGTGATAATGGTGACCAACTGTTGGGTAGTTAAGCGGAACATAGATTATACTTAATTAACACAAGCTTCAGGCGAAGTGTAAGGCGTTGCGCTACATGGCGTTCTCCAGCCACCGAACAACGGTGGACTCAAATATATCATGTTGCAATTAGTTATATATGGCGTGGTTGCATACAGGATTGTCGTTTGTTTTGTAACAGTTATGTTGTAGATTTGCACTTAAGTTTTCCGTAAAAATAAATAAGAACAAACCTAAAATAGATGTAACAAAGCTCGAATAACCGAAAACAACGAAAATATTCTGAAGTCAATGCTAAACCGTCTTGATGGCGAAAATTTGAATTTTGAACGGAGATAAGTTCCACTGTGCACAATGCAGGTACTATTGTGTGTAGCATTGCAGGCCGCCGCAGAAATATTTTTAAAATTATTTTCTTTGTCACCTGCGTCAGTCATGATCTCTGAAAGTATGCTTATATCAACAGTGTGGAATGGTAAGCTCGAATAACTATCAGAGTTATAAATACGGGATGCAATCCTATCGCTTGAACGCCGCAAATTTGCAGGCCTCCATAATTTGCTTACGAGCTTATTTAAGGATGGTGGTGATATACTTTGTTGGGCGTTGACTAATATTTTTTGTACCATATGGAATGAGAAGATTATGCTACTTGCTTCGAATGAGTCTACCATCTTTCCTGACTTCAAGAAAGGTAATCGTAACTCATGTGATAACCATCGTGTTATAAGCTTGATTTCATTCATATCTAGGTTGTTTGCTTTGATTAACTTACGCCGTCATAGCGCTTTGCGTGAATCACATACCAGGGAAGATTTAACAGGATTCCGGTCAAGACCAGATTGAACAGAATAATTTTACCACAATGCAAGTTCTTTATCAGCGACATGTGTATCGCCGTCCAAAATAGCCGTTTTTATAGACTTCAAGAGTGAATTTGACTCAGTGGATCGCTATTTACTATTTGATATTCTGTCGAAAAGTTGTATGCCCACTAAATTTATAAATATTATACCCGCTTGCCACACAAACACTTATGATCGCCATAAAGACTACAACGAATTAACAAAACTTTTCTACCAGCATTGGTATTCATCAAGGATATCCACTTTCCACATTCTTGTTTAATTTGGTAATAGATGCTTTTATGAACAATAGTCTCGTACGTTCAGGAGGAGGGTTTTAAAACTCATCGAAGCGGTAGATTAATCGCTCTTGACTAGGTAGGCGATATAAAATTATTATTCGACAATCTAGATTAATATAAAGCTATCTTAAATAATTTAGCAGACGCTGGTCTGTCATTTTGTATGAAATTCACGCCCTCTAAATGTTAGAACCTATTAAAGGATCATCTACTACTTACTCCATCTCTGCGATTGCAGAGTGTAGATCTGGACATAATTGACAGGTTTGCATACCTTGTCAGCTCTATCAATAACTCAGGCAATATATCGGATGAGATGAGTGTGATAATCGCGAAAGATAGAGTAGCTTTCTCCAATTTCGATATTTCTGGAGAAACGCGAGTATTTCGCACTGCTTTGTAGGTCGTGTTTATAATGCATCTGTGTGCGTGGTTATTTTATACGCTAGTGAGACTTGGACCATTATAATTGATGATTTTAGACAAATACAGGCATGCGAACACCGATTATTGAGAATAATAGCAGATGTATTTTATCAATAACGAATTACCAAAGCTGATATCCGAAGACGTGCTCTTCGTTAGGCAAGCATATAATGTTTAATCAACTTCGTTGGCTCGGTCAGGTTTAGCGTATGCCATCAATTCGATTACCAAGCTTTATTCTCCCAACCAGTGCCAGATAAGCTTAAGAAACAGGTCGAACAGATTTTGACATAATATACACAATTAGAGTCAATTGCATCTAAATAGGGTAGTCTAGGTCCAACTCGTTTGTTATTTTACTTAAGATTATTTGACTGAGAAGTGTTAGTTATTAATGACTTTAATATTGTTGTGCATGATGATGATGATGATGATGATAATAATAATGATGATGATGATGATGATGATGATGATGATGATGTTACTTGATAAAGGTGCCGGTTTCGCTTGCTTGTTGTCTTTATCATATTTACGTTTGAGTTTTGATTTTCTGCTGTCCTGGTGGTTAAACAGTGAGGTTAATTTACGTATTACCTTGATTTCATAATAGTTGTAAATTGCATATTAAATAATGGATATGCGAAAATGAGTATTAAACGATTTGTGGTATATCCGGAAAGATTTCGTTTCGGTCTTGACGTATTTCGATCTCAATTCTTTGTTTTATTAGTTTTATTTTCATCCAAGTACAATATACTATTCAGTGAGACAGCGAGCTTTCACACCTATCGAGTTCCAACGAAACTATTTGTACTAAGCTTTATTTCTAAACAATGGATAAGACCTACAAGTATGAGGAGACGAAGCACGTGACCGAGATCTTCAGGAAATAAGCCTAAAGGAGGAAGTCGAGATGAGCAAGGATCTCAGTTGCTCTCGTCTAATCGAATATCCTAGACATTTTGTAAGTGCAAAATTGGTGTATCAAATGTTCTCATCAATTAATAAGGTAGGAGCCTCATTTAGGAAATAGCGACCGTACCAGTCACAATTCTAGTGATAGCTGTATTAGTCTAAGTAGCTTCAGATCAGCCAACCATATGAATTAGATTTAAATTGAAAAAAATTTGTTTAAACCAAAAAGTATTACTAATTAACTCGATGTGTTTGTTTCAACAAGATGGCTGTTAACACAAAAACTAAAGAACCACATGTTTAGGTTTGGGGGAGGGGGTTGCAATATAAACAAAGAGATATCCAACTTCGTGGAGCGTTTGTTTATTAAACTTCAGAGCAGATATCAGAGTGTCGTTTGAGCTGAAGAATGCAAGCCAGATGTACTAGCGTTTGCCTGATGAAGTACTTCACGACCGTCCATTTTCCATGGTTTATATTGACACCATCATGTGTAATCGATCTTGAGAAGAACACCAAGGGCACTTTGGCATAGATTTGACTGGCACTGAACACTACCGTTTAGGGGTAAAACCAGAGATAATCACTATTTGTTATTCTTGGGTAAGGTTTCATGAACATGATACTTCGAATGGGGAAATAATCTATTGGAAGACAAAGTGCAAGCTATTAATGATATAGCAAATGTAAGAACTAAACGCCAATTGTGGTTACTAACGCCGATTTATTTCAGGATTAAATGAAATTTTGGGATCGTTGCTTCCATATATCGTTCGAGGAAAGAGTTCGTTCAAGAAACCCTGGCAAATCTTGTTTTGTCTAACAAAAGGTGAAATTCCTGAGGGCGAAATATATTCTCGGCAAAATCACCACATTTACACCTATGGAATGGGATAAATCGTTTGAGCAATGTAGCAATCCTATCCTATGTAGCAATTGAAGCAGTTATACAACAGAGTAGCGTAGGTATGGCTAGACCGATAGGGATTTACAGTCCGAAACTCCAGGTTCATGAAAGACGGATGCTGCGCATCGAGAACTACTTGGATTGACATCAATTCGAGATTTTGATTGACCACAAACCATTTCTGAGTATACTTTCTAAAACGAACGGCTAAATTGCTCTTGGGGAATGAAATGCCCAAATAACTCACAATTACGAGAAGGCAAATAGGGCGGAAAATTCTTTCAGCAGACCCAAAGAAGTGGAGGTAGAAATGATCCGACAAGATCCATTCATCGGTTTTGTTGAATCGGCGTATGGTTTTGACAACACTTAATATAAGCGCAAAAGTTGGATCTCTTAACAGCAGAGTTGGCAAATTAACTGGTGCATCCTTGTAATAGAGTTGGAAATAAGTGGTTACTATATGATGTATTCAGGAGCTAACCTAGTTTGTATGTAACGTTAAAATTAAGGGTCAAGGTAATTGAACTGCTATGTATCAGCTGAAAAACCCTTCCATCAAATCTACTATCAGGCTGGTGAATGATTGATATGCGTGGTAGAATATGTTAAAGGACATACAAGTTTGGGCAAGAGCCCGTGCCAAGTGTCAAACATGTAAGGTTTGACGATATACTAAAACAGTGGTCAAGAACATCAGCATAACAGCCGGTTCTTTCATCAACACGTACATCGAAATCGTTGCAATGTTAGAGATTTCTCTTTAGTGATATTTGCTGAAAATTGAAGACTGATGCAATCCTCATTTTGAAGTGACGATTGCGAGGTAAATGACACCCCAGAAGTTTTTAATTTTCCTAAATAATTGTGTGTTACGTTACTCTGTATCAGTAAGGGTCAACTTTGATCGTGGTAGCTAAATCATGTCGGAGCTCTTTAGCTGTTGGTTAAGTATGATGGTATTGAGGTAGGGTACACGAGTACGTACAATCATAGTGCATAGGGAACTTGACGCAGCATTACGGTGCACTGGAGAATCTAGCTGAGTAAATTATTTGACCAGACTTCTGTTATCGATGCGTAGTAAATATGAGGCACAGCTATGCTCGTCAATAGATGAGCTTGTGCATGGAGAGCAATTGAGGTTACTTGGAAACTCGACTGGGACTTTTGTCCCGTAGAGCTCACAAAGACAAAATGAATCACTTGGCTCCAATCAAGGCTAAAAGTCTCAAATGCAAGTGCTTTGTCTTCAGATTTGTAGTTGGCCTTGCGTGTGTACAGAGCTAACGGAAACATGAGAACTATATTGACTATATTTTATAAAGGTCGATTGAACGTCAATCAAATGACTGAAAGCAATGCATTCATTAAGATGAATTTAACGAGATAAGTGAAGCCAACGCTGCATTCCACAGTTTATCTGGGTGGAGGAGGGGACTGAGAAATAAAACCAGTCAAGTCACTAGGAGTTTGAGATGAGATTTGATATGCAGATGCCAGACTAAAGAATAAAGTGTAAACAAGCCGTATTTTGAAATAACACATAACGAAATGCAAGCCTCACTTATGGGTCAGCGCGTTCTGGATAATTAATAAAAAAGTAAAGATCGGTGACGACATCTATATATACATCTATATCAGCAGGGTGTATGTGGAGTTCAACATCTCATATAAAAAATAATTGATTTTGAAATTTTGAACATTTAAAGTTTCTGCCGGTGTCTTAGTCGAAGTTAACGTGTAAAAGATTTTAATGATATTTTTGAAAATATTTTTTAATCGGGAAATTTCCTGTTTTGACTTTACGCTTTGTTAATGAAATTTAGAGCTTTGAGTTTCAATTTCACTCTTAACAGGTGGTTGTACGGTAGAGACTGAGATACCAGTTTTCTTGAACCTAAACTGGTTATACCTTGTTTCAAAAAATATTTAAATTACCAAAAATAGTGTTAACCGCTTTTTAGTATACCTAAAAGGATCTAACCTCTGCTCTCAGTTCTTCGTTTTAAGCATTTCCATTTTGTATAGATTCACTATGAGATTCATTGAGAAAGCTAGCTATCACACCTGGTTTCTAATAGAAAATATTTGTACTAAGTTTTATTTTACGGGAAACAGGGCATATCGCCAAGAGCCTTATGAAGGCTAGACTAAAGGACGATGTTAATAAGAATTGGAATCCAAAGTTCAATGTTCAATCCGGTCGCTTTAATGATGAAAAATATCTTCGCAATTTTGTTAGAGTGGACTTAGTATCCCAGTGCATCTTATCAAACTACTAGCTGATAGCCTCATTGATAGATACAACACATTTGAGCAACTAGTAAAATAAATTATTTAGATATCTTTAACAATTTTTTCTACAATTTGGTAATTTAGAAGCTATTTTCCTGTTAATAATAAGCTTTTCACTGATGCTAGGTCTGTTCCCATCTGGATATCAGAATTTTAAGCAAAAATAGTGTATTTTTAATGTTCCATAGGGCTTGACGTCCTAAACTTATCAATTGTGTGGGAGTTAAGAATTCCCCGTATAAAAATAAATTAGAAAATTATTTCAGCGTTTAAATTACGGCTGGTGGCTTAAATGCATATTTTATGCAAAAAAATGTTTCAATAATTTGTTGAACATTTTTTTGTTTAAATTCATGCTATCCATCCTTGTTGGTTGTTAGTGTTCGGTTTCAGTTTTGGGATTTTTATTCTTCCATTAGGTGCTTTGTTCTAGGAAGCGAGAGTGGCTCGATAGTTAATACTTTTGACTTTTTCGAGTATTTATGCAAATACTTATACAATATTATTTGTCTTTTTGAATTAAAAATGCTTGTTTATTTTGGATTTGTAAAGCCATGACACATGGGTACTTTTAGTCTGTTTTGGGTCTCAGTGTTAAATCAGATTCTAGGTTGATTGCTGACTAGCATACGATTTCAGGACATCTTAATCTGAACTTGGAGTCGTTAAGATTTCGTTAAGTCTCGTTTTTTGTTAAGCATGGATCCTAGTCTTAAATTTGAAGCTCTTATCTTGTTATGAACTGAGCGTCTCTAAGGTGCCACATTTGTACCCCTCCGAGTATAAGAATACTCTAAGTCTAGCTTATTTAGAATGTTCCATCGAGATTGGCATCCAAAACTTGTCAGCTGAACCACTATATTAACTAATTGACGTTCCATGATCTCATGTTCAATGGCCTCATATTGAAGACAGGTATCCACGTATAACAGTAATTAAGACAAAAGATGTAAGCTTGGTAATTCTTATAACGGTTCTCTGAATTCCTAAGCTATTCCGCTATCAATCCAGAACGCGAATTAATTTTGAGGCGAAAACCACTTAAAAATATTTTGGCTCCTTGGATTCCAAAATGCAAAGAAACTACGAATACTGAAACCATATAGAAAAATATTTAAAAAAAGAAATTGTGAAACAATTAGAACACTGCGAAAATTAGTAACGCGCTTTCTAGAACATAGCATCTCACGATGGATAGAAAATACAAAAGTAACACCAACCAAGTACAATCAACAAAAATGATAACATAAACTTAAACAAAGAACGCTTCAAGAATTATTAGCATAAATATTTTGCATACATTATTTTATTTAGCAATCAACAGTCGTTCAAATTTTAAATAAATTGTTTATTTTTATATTGGGCGTTTATTACTCCGTCATCGACTAGCTCATTTGGAGTCATCGGTCATAATCTCAATGCCTTAATATTTAAAACCGGCATCCGTGTCAGTACATGATGGGCGACTTCACAATATTGGGCAACTTGGCTAATTCTATGAATATGCTTTTGTACAATTGGCTACTCGGCAATGAAAATGGAATAGGATTTAGCTCAAAAGCCAAAACCCAGCTCAAAGTACCTGCTTTCCTTGACAATTTCGATACTCAAATAAATATGAAAACTAGAATTCAATGGATAGAGTATATTTATTTTAGAAAATAGAGAATTTTGATACAACAGGAGCCACATACTTTATCTAGAAGAAAGCAGCGCTAACAAAAACACGTGTAATAACTGAAACCGGGCATGAACAGACAGCAAATTGGTTGTCATTTATTTAAACAAAGAATGTTAGAAAATCGTTAAATTAATATTTTAACACAATACTTATTTAAGAAACCAGCGGCAATTCAGACATTCAAACAAATTTAAACGAAAATTGGTTGCGTGGGCGGTGATAACATTTACTATAATCAAGGTTGCGATCTTGATATAAGCACCTGACCCATTAATTACTTGCATATGTTAGTATAATCTAAGAATTTTATAGTGTAGAAAAGGCAAATTCTAGTCAGTAGACCGGTTTCCTACTTATTGGGAACTCATCATGTACTGGCCAGAATTTGCCACGGACAGGGTTCGAACCTGGTCACGTCTGCTCAGAATCTGGTGCTCTAACTACAGAGCGACCCTGGCCAGTACATGATGAGTTCCCAATAAAGATGAATCCGGTCTACTGGCTGAATTGCCTTTTCTACACTATGTAATTCTTAGTTTACACTGATATATGTAAGTACTTAATGGATAAGGAGTTTATATCAAGTTCACATTCAAACAAATTTTTACAAAATTTAAACGAATGTCTTCTCAGCTTCTACATACGCGCACATGTTTAAGAAATACGTTTATACATAGATGTTGTTTACTCACTGGTTTACAGAACATTCCTCTAGGTCGTGTTGTCTTCACTAGTGTCTCTACTTTCTTCACTTCATCTTGTTCTTTCGGTTCTCATAACGCTTGGATTCTCAGGGCTGGAACTTGCGAGCTAGATGTGGTTTCATAGTCTCTTTTGTTCACCTGGTCTTGCTTCTCTGTATCTTCGTTCTCCCAGGTATATTGTCGAACGAAAAAATTCAGTTAACTTTGCCAATTATTTTAATATTTATTTTCTTTGTTATTATTTGTAAAAATGAAGTTATACAATTATTTCTTGTCTGCTCACAGAAATGAGATGCCAGTTTCGAGTTGGAGGACTCGTAGCACTTAGACCTAACACTTGTGCTCTTGGTGTGAATGATTGATGCGCAGTGCGAGCTCCCCGATTTATATTCGTGGGTTAATGCTTTACACTATCAGTTTCGCCAAGATCCGATTGATCCCCATTTCCAAGTACTCATGGATTTTGTCTTCGTTTGGGCTGGGTGTGGATTCGTCCCTTACTTTCGAAGGCTTTGACATCGTTAATACTAGCCACTGGAAATGAGGTACGATCTAATCTTCGTTGACTGGCGAAGCTTCGGTTTGTTCTTTCCAAAACCATCTTCAGGTCTCTAGTCACACGTACACAGAAAGATTCTCATAATATCAGATTTAAGCTAATGTTGTCTATTTATTTTTTCTATAAGCCTCGATATTATTTAATTGCTCATACACTTTAACTCCATAATCTGACTGGTTCATTAATACCACCTTTATCCGCAAAATGGCATATTACTTTGTTGGATGATAATTCCGCTCTTAAGCATTTCTATTCATAATTCAGCTTACATATTTTCTCTTTATGCTCTAACACAACTTTTGACACATTCAATTCAAACCTAGTTTTATCTTTATCTGGGAGGAACTAGGCAGTCTTTAATGTTTCTGCAATTATCTCATTCTTATGTACGTATTCGATTGGGTTCGCATTGTTAAGTCCAAGATAAAGTATTTATTTTTAGTTTTCCTTGAGATCCACTGACGCTAAATTAACCCAACGTTTAGACATGACAGAATCAATTTGCTTATTCCTCAAAGGGCAATGAATTCCCAGGTTAGCTAGTTTCTTCTCATGTCTCTGTCTAACTTTTTAAATTTATTTATCCCTCGCATTTTCTGTAAACTCTTCAATGTATTTAAAGTCCACCATGTTTAATTTCGCGATTAATATACATCTTATTTTTGGCTTGTCACTAATCAGTTCAAATTTACGTATATTTAGTTTATTAATGGATATTTTTATTAATTGCAAACAAAGCTCATGCTCAAGAGTATGTCCTATTTTATCCAACACGAATGACAGTTTAAACCTAAAGCATTTCAGTATAATATTAAATTTTAAGCATTTATTAAAGATCGAGATATTTTCCACTTGCTTAATAATCTAAATCTTCTTCGTTTTGTACTGATTCATAAGTGTGACGACTGTGGCATCATATTTGTCTAACATCTCTACGAGAGTCCACGATTCGATCTAAACGTGTTCTATACAGGTTACACATTTCCATTAATGCTATAGGAAAAATGCGTACCCGATTTATTCCATTAGCGCAACTCAATAAAGAGTTATCTCCATACAGTCGGTAAAATTAATCTACAGCAGTCTCACATTTTACTGAGACCGGTGCGGAACGGGTAAAGTTACTAACAAATCAAATTGGTGCTCTACCCTGGTCTTCACGCCGTAGTGCCATGCACTGTATGGGGCAAAAATTCTAATGTGGTTCGTGACTTAATTAGAAAAATATCTAGCAACATATGGCTAGCGTAATCGAATTTATCTCACCATGTTGGTATCAGTTTCTGCTCGATCCAGAATACCATACATATTCCAATAGTTCTTGTTTTTGGATCGAAGGTCACATAATTACTGTGTTTTATTCATGAGTGGCTATAAAATTTCATTTGGAGGAAGATCCTCTTTCCTAAAATCACCGACAACACCTAAATTGCTTTGACTCCTGTAAGGTTTCACTTCACAACCCATAAATGACTATAAAATTTAGGGTAATCTACTTCCTCCATATGTGAACACAACATTTTCAGATCTATTGTGTAAATTAAAAAAAATGAATGCCGTTAATTCTTCCCTAATAAGAATTAGTTCGTTATTTTATCTGGTAACTTCTTGAAGATCTCATCTAAAGCGAAAGTTAACCACTTTTCTGGCAGCTTCGTTGTTACCATGCATCATGAAATGTTCATATCAAAATTTCTTCGAGCGCCATGCAGCTTTAACGACGCTGCTCGCTCTGTAGTTGTTAAAATTGAGGTTCCAACCGCATTTCCTGGGAGCTTTTCTTCTATACCAGTTTTTTAATTTATTTTAATTAGTGATATTTTAATTGTGGAAAGATAACGCTCTTCTCCTGTTACGTCTAAAGATATACAACTTCCGATTTTCATAATCATCATTCATGTGAGGCACCCGAATTCGCCCTAGAGTGCCATCACTCAACTTTCCGGCCTTAATCAAACCCCTGAAATCATGAATTGCCATTTTCTATGCCTTCCATCCCTCGCTCGGTTCTGAACCTTCAACGAAGGATACCACGTATTTCGTTTTTAATGGTCTGAAGAGCATTCAAATTTTCACACTGCATTTCCTCTTGAAACTTATAGAAATATCCAATTGATTCCCATTTCCAAGTACGCATCTGTTTTAATTTCGATCATGCTGGGTGAGTATTCGTCCCTTTCTTCCGAAGGCCTCAACATCGTTCATACTAACCACTGGAAATGAGGTGCGATCCAATCTTCTCTGACTGGCGACGTTTCGGGGCCTACTTTCCGTCGCCAGTCAAAGAAGATTGGATCGCACCTCATTTCCAGTGGTTAGTATGAACGATGTTGAGGCCTTCGGACGAATACTCACCCAGCATGATCGAAAACAAAACAGATTCGTACTTAGAAATGGGGATGAATCGGGTCTTTGCGAAACTGGTAGTGCAAAGCGACATCCCGCGTATGCAAATCGTGACCTTGCAACATATGACGCTAGCACTCTGAAAAACTTCATAAGATATTTGCTATTGAGTTCCTCAATGACGTATCTCCAGTTAGATATAAAACTGTTATGATTCTTCAATTTTTTGGGACACCCCTTTAAGTGGTATCTGGCTTGGCCTCTATATTCTGTAGACCTTTATTTGAAAGGATCCTTGGCGTTTTTTCAAACTTTATAGCGCTCTTTTACTATTAACTAATGAACGCTCCACTGACGTCAGATCCACTTTCATCTGAGTATAAGAATACTCAAAAGCCAAGCGTATTTAGAATTTTGCTTAAATATTGAAATCCAACGTTTACCATTTGAATCACGTAGGCGAATTTCCTTCAATTTGACGGCTATACTCTCAAAGTTATTATATTTGTAACCGGCAGCTATACTGATGCAATATTATAGACTTTATAAAATCTGATAACTCGGCAAATCGGGTGAATATGTCATAGTACCGTAGGCTACTCCGATTTGCTCTGAAGCCAAATAATATTTCTCAGTACTTTATTCCTTTTACAATCGATATACCAAAGTAAATAAGTATACTCAAATTCCAATATATATATATATATATATATATATATATATATATGTGTGTGTATATATATATATAAGTATTTTACTATATTTTATAGTTATCAGATCATGGACAAAGATAGTACAACAAGAGAAATACTTGCTTCGTAGAAGAAAGCCGCACTCACCAGAACAAAACTAAAAAAAACTTAAATCGAGCACGAACAAACAACATAAGTGGCAAACGTCAATCAAAGAAGAATGTTTAGAAACTAGTAAATCCTTATTATACAAACAATAACTTTTAAAGAATCCAGTGAAAATCGAGATGTCCAAATAAATTGTTAACTACACTTTATCGGATACACTTTAGTTTTTTCGCTAAGAATGGCATTAAGGCCTACTTCATTGGATTTAATTAGCGTCAGCTCATACTCATTTGGAGCACATATTTTACTGAATATGCTTATACGAAATGTAGATTTATTATGAAAAACTTGATAATCAAAATTAATTTGTAAAAGTGTAATTAATTTTCTCTGTCTTCTAATGAACGCGTCTCGGACACCAGATAGGCACTAATAAAAATTCTAGAATACTCAGTAAGACTAGAGAAAGCATGGTGACAATTTAAAAAGATATCTTCATTCTTGTCATATTTTCTGTTTCCGTATTTGCTGCCTGAGACTTGTAAAAATTTATTTGTGCGTTACAGAAGTAATTTATTGAAAAAAAGCTAAATTAGGTTGGGAACTATACAACAGGTGAGCTAAACTCAAACGTACCACACACTTTCTGAAGCGAAACCAGGAAACGGATTAAGAGGGTGAATAAACATAACAAGGAAGCATTCCTAGTTAAAACAAAGAAATTTCACGAACTTGTTTACAGATCAGTTTTGCACATAATCTTTTTTTACTGAATCAGCGGCAAATTAAAATACCAAAAAAGTTTAATTCATTTCTATTTGGGGAGTTATCAGCTACAACTTGCGAACACATCCATAAACCATGGTTAGGCTTGTTTCAGCTACATCAGAGACATTGCCAGGAAACTACGGAAACGCAAGACTGGTATTTCGGAAAACCAAAACATCAGCACTCTGTTTTCACAATGACTGTCAGGATTCTAATAAATGGCAAAACATCAGTTGGTGACACAAATTGTTATTTAATGGATTTTCTTCTAATTTAGCTTTTTACTGCTGAAATAGCAGTTATCGTAGAATATCTGAACTTTTTGTCCAGAAAATGAAACTTTGATTTTTGCCGCACACCACAAAGTGATCCACGTCTGTTGAACCGTTACAAATTGCACCATAATCCTATAACAAAATCGTAAATATGGTCTGACTTCCCTAATGTAAGCTCATTTCCTTCCATTGTCGGTACAGTTAATTTAATTTTGCTAGAATGGTTGCCTCCCAATTTCCACGAGGATATCAAAAGATACAAAGCTGAAGTTTATTAAGGATTTTAAGGCACTTTTGGCTTATATAGCCAACGTTCTCCATAAACGTGCACCGAAATATATACATATTAGTTAAATATGCGCGCACAGAAGAGGCATGATTGAACACTGTTTCTAATCTAATTATCCTCATACGCTATTATGTCATGTGGACTGTCTAATCCGATTAACGGACAAATATGAACAAACAAATATATATTTAAATATTGCATGATAATATTGATGATGATAATAACCACTGAGCCAGCCTGCGGCAGGATGGCTCAGTGGTTAGAGCACCAGATTACGAATCAGTCGTGCTTAGGTTTGAGCTGTCTGCGGAAAATTCCCCATAAAGACTAAACCGATCTACTGGATGAATTGCATTTTCCACACTATACAACACTTAGTTTATACTGAAAAAATATATGTGCATAAAGAGTCAGATGTTTACATCAAGATCGCAAAATTGATTAAAGTAATATTCTATCACCGCTCGCGCAACCAATGTTCGTTTAATTAGTATTAACTGTTTGAAAATTACGTTAAGGCAAATGGTCAAAATTATTAATAAAAAGATAATTTTTCCACCTAAAACCGACAAGGAAAATTGTAGAATCTTTTCTCAAATAGTAAACGAAATAGTTTTATCTTTAAGGATGGATGTCTATTAAAAGAAGCAGATTTCAGCAAAAAAAGAAGGCCAAAGAATGATCAATAGCAAGCTATTTATAGTAAATTGTGTCTGAAAGCACTCTAATTAGATTGAAATAGCGCAGTATGCCAAAGATTTGTGGTTGTTATTATTAACAATGGGTAAAAATTTTATCCTCCTAGACACCAAATAATACTTTATATTTCTATATTTTACAATTCATAAAACATTCAACCGAGGAAAATGTTTTTAGTGTGAACTGTTTCCGAAACAAAATTTTATGCTCAGAATTATGGTAAGAAAAAAGAAAATTGGCGTTAAAAACAAAAAATAAATAATTTTTAACAGAATCGGCACATATAAAATTGCACCGGATATTCTTAGCAATGAATGTGCAAATACCTTGGTTGTTTAGAACATCAAAATGTAAAAGGGTACACGAACTTAACTGAAATGCATTTGGCGTACATGATACTAATTTTCTTTCTAACACGTAACTCAAAATCATCATACGAATATAATAAAAGTACCAAACTTATGGTTAAAAGCGAGAAGATAGTCTACCTGCGCAATATTCAGCTCCGTAAAATGATAATGAGAGTACGAAAAAGAAAATCAACAGCTTTATCTAAATATATTTAATTTTTTTATCCAAGTACATATTACACATAAGTTAAAACTTAAAAAATAACTGTAGAAAATATTTCTATGCATTTGTTGAACGAGTGCTAAGTTAATGAACCAAAACAACACTTTAAAATTTATTTAAATTATGATTGTCATATACCGCATAGATTCTTGGACCCCTCGCGGTTCGTTCTCCAGTCGATACTACTTAGTCAAATGGAATCGCATTTTCACCAGATCGAACTATCACGAAGTTGATGAAGGTACTTCTCTTTCTCAACTCCTCCCTTCCCTATGGTTAAATACTTTGCTTGTCACAATTTCATTCATCTCTACATATTCTACCTTTGATTTGTTATTTCAATGGTTGGGCCTGTTGCCTTTTGTTGCCAAATAAATGTATTATTATTATCATCTTTATGTAACCTCCAGTCCCATTACATACATGCAGTTGCCAGTATACACTCAAAATTGTATAGTATAGATAAAGCGATTCTTCTGGTATTGTTCAGAATTTTCCGTAGACAGGGCTTCGTTTATACCGAGAAATGAATATAAATAATTAGATTTTACGATTAATGCTTCTCAGCAACAGGTTATGAAGCAGACATGCAGGTTAGAGCCCTGTCCACAGCAAATTCTCGACAAGGCAAAACCTGTCAACTGGATGAATTGCCTTTTCTAGATTTACATTTGTGAATTTATATTGACAAATGTATGTATATAATGCGACTGGCGTTTAAATCAAGATCGCAAAATTGATTTAAATAATTTTTATGTCCGCTCGTGCAACCAATGTGCGTTTATTTAAAAAAATGTTTGTATGGTTAAACATCAGTTCATGCTTCGACAATAACCATATCCGTTTTGCAAATGACAAGAAGAATGACACCTTAAGGACTTACTAATTATCCTCGTCGTAGCTTAGATTAAATGAGCATATTGTCTCGATGCAGTTAGCGAATGTTTTGGAGGCCGTCTTGAAAATTATTCACTAACTGTGCTTTACCTATAGGGTTAACTGGATAAGCTAATGCGGTTTAATTAACATATTTTATGATTTTACCCTGCTTAATTGCGTTCTTTATTGAGAAATAAACGATTTTCAAAAATTATTATTCTTATTTTGAGCCCTGTTGGGACTGATTATTAAAAGGCACAAGAAAGACGGAATTTTGTTCGGTGTGTCGACGCTTCGTTTGTGTGGGAGGCAAGTGAGGATGAATTCCGGTGTGCTTTTGCAAATGTTTAGATAGACAACTTCATCAAATATTGCATGTATGGATGTTTCTTCAAAAGTCATTTAGATATCTAGAAATATAACAGTGGCATTGTTAATTAAAGAGAGAATAGGGTGTTATTTGGTTGATAACGTGATTTTTTGTGGTGCCTGGCTGTTTTTGATTTATTTTATTTTAATATATGCCCTAACATTAAAAATTGTGGCACTATAATTTCAAATATGATATGAACCCAGACAAAGGGAGTTCTAGAAATTCAGTTATTTATGGGCAACCTGGTGTATTTTTACAGTCCACATATAACCATGAAACACTTATGTGATTATATGGCAGTTAAACATTAGTCAATTTTGGCTTTTGTATAGCTCTGCATTATTGTTTTGAAATTCATTGTACCCTTTCTATGCGCAGAAACAAAAAGAAATTTTATCAGATACAAGAAACGCTTCTTCCTCATTATCTCCTCAAGTATCTACTAATGAACATATCTTTATGTATAAATCGGAAGGCAAAACGAGATAGATATAGGTAAATATAGAGAGAGTGTGAAAAAACGAAAACCAATCAATTGCGTGCTTACATCCAGTTCAAGCTCAATGCCTGAACATGCTTTTTCTGCTTGCATAAATCCGGCTGCAATTTGTTTATTCATAAGACTTCGTATGTGGTTAGCGCCCTTTTATTATTGCATTTAGTAATTATTTTGAACGCTACGTCTGGAGAATATACGTGTAATGTTTCGACGATGTTTTGCGCAATTGCAGACGTGTATTCACCATTTAATTTAAAACAGGCGTTTAAGTTACAATTTTAAAATGTAGGACCATTATAAACAGTAAAATTGCTTTCACGAAAACACTCATTTAAACACACTGACATTCATTGACGCATTGCTTTTGTATCAGGAAGATGATGGTCTAAACATAGAAATACACCGAAAGTAGACATTGACTAAATACACACGCTTCACCATGGCGCGGTTCTAATTTTCAAAAAAGACGAAATTTGAAACGCAATTAATTCTACCGAATAAGGAATATCCGCTTTAAAGGATTGAATTACTTAGAACTGGCTATGATCAGAGCAAATTTATTAGAAAATAGCTGTCCTAAACGATTTGTTCAAGTAAACATCAATTATAAACAACAAAAAATACAATGAAGTCGTACCCAAACCAAGGAAAATATATTTCAGTACACCTTTTGAGATTCGCGGAATCCGAAATATTTATTCGACGAACAAAAAGCTGCAATATTTCGCAAGTCTAAAACAGAACTAATGTATTTAAAAAAACATGCAAAAAATAAATGTATAAAATGGGCTTTCTGCAATTGAGCAGACAAAATACATTCCTTACAAAAATGCAATATCTGTTCATTGTGCAATGTAAGTCAACCCGGTCAATTCCTATTAAATATAATTTAAGAGCATTTTAGATTAATTTAAGCCGGTAATGAGTAACACGTTACCAAAATTTATTTAAAAATTGTTTAGAAAATGCACACTACTGACAAGGTGGATTTGCAGGTCTTTCCCAATGCAAGAAAATAAAATGAGTTGCTCATTGCCGAAGCTGTTTGTTACTACACCTTTCTCCGTGGTTAAATTAACAAAAGAAGTTTGTGCATGAATTGATTATAGTGACGAAATTTTTTTTGGTTGTTTTAATTTAAATCAAGTTTGCGAGCTTGAAGTAAACACCAATCCCATTGTATTTAACCAGTCGTCGAACATAACCAAACTCCAACCAGCAGCAACGCACTGACGCGTTTCCACCTTCCATGATCATCATCGGAGTACGACGGCAAACTAACTATCGAGGATCAAACCGAATTGAATATATATGGAAATCAAATTTAGATATGCGGCTCTCATCTCTAGCAGTCTCGCATACATTGAATAGTCAGTTTGCCGTCGTACTCTGATGATGATCATGGAAGGTCAAAACGCGTCAGTGCGTTGCTGCTGGCGGTAGTTTTGTTATGTTGTTCGACGACTGGTTAAATACAATGGGATTGGTGTTTACTTCAAGCTCGCAAATTTGATTTAAAGAATTGTTACCACCACCCGCGCAACCAATTAGTGTTAAATTGATTGTGTCAATGTACGTTTTCTCTTACCTTTCCTTTTTGTATAATTTATCTTGTTTTATTCCAACTTAATCTATTTTGATTTTTAAACTGTACCGTATGAATTATCAGATATTTTGGTCCAGTTGTGTGTCTGGTGAAGATAAGATTTTTAAAACTGTTTTGACTAATCTACGCCATACTAAATTAGTGCCTTATTTCACGATTCATTTTTCTATTATAATTACGTTAATAAAATTTTCTATAAAATAACCTCATCTTTTATTTTTAGTTTTTAAAGTGCCCACCTAAATGGGAACAGTTTCAATTATTTTATGTTTAATTTAATTCAACTTCGATTTCTGACTTTCTGACCCAGTAACTATTTTAAGCTCAGGAATTCGCAAATATTGTCTTGATCTTAGAACCGTGGCTCTACGACTGGTCTTGCTTCAGAACAGCGTAATTTATCCGGGGAAATTGTGGAGTGTGGCAGGGTGGCTTACTGGTTACAGTACCACATTCCGAAGCAGACGTGCCAAGGTTCAAACCCTGTCCGCGGCAAACTCTTGACAGTACGTGATGAGTTCCAAATTTAGATGAAACCGGTCTACTGAATTAATTGCCTTTTCAAGACTATAAAATTCATAGTTTATACTGACAAATATAAGTACATAATAGGGTCAGGTGTTTAGATCAATATCGCAAACTTGATTATAGTAACTGTTATAACCACCCGCGCATCTAATGTTCAATGCAATACCACTTCTCCATGTAGTGTGGTATCTGCTCTAAAATGACAGGTTGGGAGATATTTGTTGGAACTTTGGATCAAAGGGATGCCATATAAGCTCCACCCAAAGGAAAGGCTAACCAAGTAACATTAGTTAGTATATAAGAGAAAATTGTGTGGTGTGCAACATTGTGGCTATGTGGTTAGAGCACCAGATTCCGAAACAGACGTTCCCTGGTTCGAGCCCATTCCGCAGAAAATTCTTGACAATATGTGATGTGTTCCCTATAATGACGTAACCGGTCTGCTGAATGAATTGTCTATTCCATATTTTACACTTCTTGGTTTATACTGACAAATGTATGTACATAAAAGGGTCAGGTGTATTGATCAATATTGCAACCTTGATTATAGTACTAATTTTGAGGTGCCTAACTGAAAAATTAATCGATCACACATTGACCACATCATTGTAGGAAGTTTGACGACACAGCTAGCACCACTAGTAGACATTAATCCAGCCTAAAGGTTTCTATTTAGCCCTTATGAAGTTATACGCGCTAATATATATATCTTAATTTGCATGGAGTTTATAAATTTTGTAAAAGGTTTAGAGAAAAGTTGATTGCCGTGATCACTTGTGACAGCTGTAGGGTCTACATAACGCACAGCTCTTTTATTTATTGACACGAATAGAACTTTCTGATAAATAATATCTCTATAGATCGCAGCATCGAAATTAGGCAAAATATATCGAGCATCATAAGCCGGCAATTGTTACTCCTAGCATTCGATTGCGCCATAACCTGCACATGCCATTATCGACGCCCCTATACTCTAGGCCATGCTCGGTCATATACATATTCCGGCGGCGATCCTCACTGGTGCCTTAATTTAAGGGTGTACGGACTCATGTCGCTACTAAATCATTTCAGTTGACAATTGAAACGAAATAGACGTTCGTCTAGCATTAAAATGATTTAAAAATTAGGCTGGCAGCCGACTTCTTTGATAATAGATGCATCTGTTAGGCGTCAACTAGCTTACGCGATAAACAGCTTTTTCGCCACAATTGCATTATTTGCAACCTTTCCAGTATAAGCTTTCAGCTGCACCATTTGATTTGTCGAAAGTATCAGTGGGAATTTTTTCGACAATGTTGTGAGCTGATGCTAAGCGCACTTAGTTAGCCGAGTCATTTGCGCGTGTAATCTGCGAGAGTTGTTTAAGCACATGGGTTTACTCAGAACACTTACAGGTGGTAGGTGGTTCATCGAAATATTGATGTGTTGGTATTTAAATAGTAGGGTCAAAGTGCATTACTGTGGCACATGCTACAAGGAGCTTTATTCAGAATGTTACATACCAATTTTTACGTTTCTCTAATTGTCAACATTAAAAACAAATTGTCCTCATTATTTTATTCTTACTGCTGTAGAATGGCTTCAGTTAGTACTACTGGAACACTTATAGTAACCGGTTCAAATGGTTTAGCCGAGTCTACAGTTGCTAAAACGTAAATTTCAATCTTCATATCTTTGTATTTATGAAAATATACCTTGTCTTTCTGAATGAAACTGATAGTCTGGAACCTCTTGAATTTACTCTTCTACTGAAAGAGTTGTTGAATAAACGATCGCACATTTATGGCTTCGCCTGATAAGAAATGACGGTTGGAGCTGAGCAATTAAATAATTCTACGCAGTTTTATTTATAGGATTGAACAAAACTTTGGAGAACTTAATTATTGTCTTGAATAAAGTGTGCCAAAGAAAATTTATCATTGAGAAAGTATGGTTGTTTCTTCTTCCTCAGTTCGTAATGTTCTAGTTTTGTCAACAACCTTTTAAAATACCATCGAGTTTTGCTTAACATGAATCAAATGAAATAATGACATCATTAGTTTACCCTATTTAATATTTCAAATCCTGAAAAAATTCCTCAGGCAAACTCTTAAATTTTTCCATTGGAAACCTTATTTCAATGAGTGATTTCAAACCTCCTTCCAACTGCCCTTTGTTAGCCACGACTTCTTAAGTTCTAATTTCGTATGGATCTCATATTCGAATATATATATATATATATATATATATATATATATATATATAAGTATATATATGTCTGAGCATGATGCAGTGATGCGCCAAAGATATTGCTCTTTTTGCGTCACAGAGCTTATGCAGACCAAGAACTTCATAACCAATATTTTTTAACATTTGCAACCAGACATTTAAACTTGAAGGAAGGCACTTTCCCTAATGCCATCGGCCACATAGCCTTTAATAAAACTTTGAGTAATTTGCTTACACCATATTTGACCTCAGTTTTCTCACATTTACGCCTGTGGCTATCACTTAAAATACAATTTGAGTAAAATCGTCCAGAACGAAGAATTTGAATTTAACTCTTACAGCAAAAAAATCCCCGTAATCCTCACTTAAGCGAAATTTTACTGTCTTACTTGCTCAAAAAACTATGTATGGAAAATTAATTCCTTCAGTTTAATATTTCTTGAATAAATCAATGTAGCTTTTTTAGTTGATACGTTTGTTTTATCGGAACTATTGTCGTATTCTATAAGTAATGTTCCTCTGCTTTTAAGGAAGAATTGGTTCTTTCTATCTGTATCATTTTATCGTGTCATTTTTACTTTATAACGCTGAGAAATTGCATCTACCTCTTTTGCATTTTATATCTATCCGTAATTCCAATATGATAAGTATAATGCACATTGACCACTTAAACTATCACAAGATGGATCCTACATTCGCTAGAAACAAGAAATCTGACTCCGATAACCTGGCCTGCCTCTTTATTAATGTTAAATACTCCCTTTGAATCCGATCATTGAGCTTAAGTTGCAACTACTAGCCTCTTGTATTTTATGCCGAGTTTCTAATATTTGCCACAACTGACCGATCGGGAACGCTTCTGATGCTACTATCTGTATTTGCGGACCTTGCTGTTGCATATTTTGCCGAAACCTTTGAATTAAATTGACCACTCCACTTTATTTGTGCCAAATAAGGATAATTTAATTCCCAATCGCGTCCGACAGTTTAGCTTTAAAACTGTGTTTATGAAACCTTATAAGATGCCTAGTCCGAATGCCTGACATCTGTTGTAGAATACAAATAGGAGTTAACTACCTATCTTCTCCTAACGTAGTAACTCGATCTTTAAAAATTTTATTCCGGGCTGCTGTCTCACCTTGATTTTTTAGTGCCTAACGTTTAGCTTGGTCAAATTATCCTGATTCTAAATACTAGAATATTAGCCGGCAATGCCAACAAAGTTATAAAAAATGATGTTTTGTGCAATTTATCATAAGTTCCTTAAATAAATTCTCGCGTATTCAAACCCAGTCTGTGTATCGTTCTGGACAGCAGGGTTCCAGGCAAATATTCGCTGCACCTGGTTTGGACCAGTGTGCTTGTCATATTTTATTAAGGCTCTTCCGTTTTTGTTAAAACCCCTTCCTAATGCCGAGTTTGGATTCCAAAATGCGTAGGAACATTGGCAAACACTTGTGTTAAGGATGACCAATAATGATCGACACTCAGAAGATGTTCATATTATTAATAAACTTTATTTTTTTTACGTAATTTGGTAGATTTGCAACAATATAAGATTTCGTGTTCGGCATTCATTGTGAATAAGACAAATAAATTTCTGTTCTCCAATGCCGCGTTTTGCGTACGCGGGTTGTAGCTTTGCACTAACAGTTTCACAAAGTCACCGATTGATCACAATTTAAATTTCCTTTTTGTTTTCTATCGGGCTGTGTTTGTATTCGTTCCTTTCTTCCGAAGGCTTCAACATCGTTCATACTAACCAATGAAAATGCAGTTCTATCACATCTTTGTTTACAGCGTACGCAAAACGCGGCATAAGAAAATGTGAAGCTGGTAATCCGCGATCAAATTAAAAAAAAATTATGAAAAAAATATTATAATTGAACAAAATAAAGGAAATATGCTTTAGTCTTTTATTTTATTCCGCAATATATATACGTAAAGTACATTTAATTGAACTGAGAGACCAAACGATATCCGATTAATCTATATATTTTCACTAAGGAATTTTCGAAGAACGAAAAATCGCAATTGTACGTTATAATTATTTTATTTTAGGAGGGGATTTTATCTGCAAATTAGAAGTGTTATTATGGAACAACCATTGTCAGTTTCGATAGCATATGCATCCATGCATTAAATGCAAATAAATCTCTTAAATATGATTTTGAAAACGCTAAATTGTATACATTATTATTGGATGGCATTGGATTTATAGAATCATCGTGATGATGACATGATTAATATCTTGAACTTATCTAATCAACTTAGTGAACACAATTTTCAATTTTAAAATGAATCATTCGGTAAATTATTTAAATCGTGTTTACGAGCTTCAAGTAAACACTAATCCCATTGTTTTTAACCAGTCGTCGAACAATATAGCAAAACTACCGTCATTCACAAATATAGAAAATTTTGACCTTCCGTGATCATCATCAGAGTACGACGGCAAACTGACTATCTAGGATCAATCCGCAATGCATATATATGAAGAAAAAATTTAATATCCGGCTCTCACCTCTAGTAGTCTCACGTACGTTGTACTTGACTACAAATGTCGGCTGCACAATATCTATGCAGTCACGAACATTAATTTTTGCAGCTTTTGTCACACATAAATATATAGGTAATATAAGTAAACAATCATTGAGTGCGCGTGCGGTGGTAAAAATTCTTTAAATCAAGATTTTGAGCATGAAGTAAACATCAATCCCATAATATTTAACCAATCGTCGAACAACATTGCAAAACTACAGTCCGTCACAGGTACTGGTTTGAAGAAATGATACAAATATCCGCGCAATCAATGATTGATTACTTGTATTACCTATATATATATATATGCGAAAGGTGCAAAATGTTATTGTTTGTGACTGCATAGAAATTGTGCAGCCGACATTTCCTATCAAGTAAAACATATGTGGGACTACCAGAGGTGAGAGCGGTATATCTAAATCTGCTTTCCATATATACGCATTCAGTTTGATTCTCGCTGGTCAACTTACGGTCTTACTCTGATGATGATCATGAAATTATGAAACGCGTCAGTACGTATGACTGGCGGTAGATTTTGTTCGACGTCTGGTTAAATTCAATAAGGTTGGTGTTTACTTCATGCTCAAAAACTTCATTGAAAATATTGCTACCATCACCCGCGCTAGCAATGATTGTTGAAATTGAGTGATTTACCATTTCTGGATGGAGAACTAATTATTAATTGTCCAGAATTATAAAGTGATGTTTATAGGTAGGATGCTTACTCGATTATGCTTTTTAATTTAAAGCCAAATCATTTCTATAGAATGTAAATCGGTATCTTAAAATCAATGACAAGTGGTGACCTTTGATTTGCAGACATATGAGATGATTGAAATAGATGTTTTGAGTTAAAAAAACAACAGCGGCGAATCTCACAATTAAATTTAAAACTAAGTGAAGTACGTTAATTTCGATAGAACAAAGGAAGATTGTAAGATCATAGTAATACCGTATTCAGTCACAGGAGATAAATGAATTAATTAGCATCAAAGAAAAGTAGACGAATCTTTTTAAACAGTCCCGTATAACGAGGATAACATTTACAATCAAAAGTAGATAATTTAATCATTTGTCACGTCAGGAATGTAGGAAAATCAATATATGTACTGTAATCTCATCTATGTTTGTAAAATGATGCGCCTAATTAAGGTAAGTGAATTGGAACAAAGAACTTAATGTAAATATGGAGATCCAAATAGATGAGATTTTGCATGTCATAGAGGATAGACAGGGCATACAATAAACTAGGAGTGTTTTCGACGTTTATTAATACGTTGTCGTAATATGTTGAAAAAAAATGATTAGAGAATCTGTCGAAATGGAATAGAGGGATAGTATAATGTATGTTACAGTGGTAGAGAAATCACTGGGCTCAATTTGGAACGCAGCACTGAATTTTGTACAAATTAGATTTTGAAACTCGTTCCTGTAAAAGAAAAAATACGCTGGATCAAGAATGAGTTGTTTGTGTGTCGAAATAATTAACGATCTGTTAATAAGTATTAGGATTACTTCAGAATTCCATCTTTAATTTAGTGTTAAGTTATTGTATCTATAAATGTATGTACCTTATAGTGTGTAATATTTCTTAATGAACATTTACGTTAAATATTGCCTTTTTACAAAACTACCAAGATCTTCCTCTCAGAATTTAATTTTCTAAATTTTATTTTCTGACCAGTATATACTTTAACTTTTGAACTTAAAGAAGTTCATCGTTTTACTAAATTTTGATTCTTTACCATGGTTGAATGTTTTGATTTCTGAATTTACGTCACACTTTCCTCTTTCCAACGGTTTACGTAATCTGTTAACACTTCATTTAAAAAAGTTTGTTTAAAGCAATTATTCTGTAAAGTGCGCAGTGAGAATGAGATTAATTTCTGTTAACTTAGATGAACGTAAACATGCATGTAATTATATTTAACTGAATACTTCAGTTATACACACACAGGTACATTACGTGTGTCTGTCTAGCTATTTAACGTAGACTAGCGATCGGGATCACTATCCCGTTGGCTGGTGGTATTTCTGATAAAACCAAATTGACTACGAAAGATCTTTATATTTTGCCTTGTGGACACCGAAAATGATGGCAGCTGATCTCAAGATATCATTTCTGGATCGGTTATGGAATTAGAAATAAATAAGCTTGAACAAACTACTTTAAATGTTATTAACTACAAAGGAAAATTCTATTACCAAAAAAAGAGGCAGTTTCGAGGGCCATTTAAATGTATAGGAGGAGGTGTGTTCACTTGTACTCTTTATTAAATGAGAAATAATGTGGAACCCATGCGCCAATAACAAACAACTGAAAACATCCTCGAAGTGATTCACTACTATTTGATTAGCGGAAAATGTATATTTCGTTATAAGAAATCCTGTTCATTATTATAGTGACTGCCGTGTTAATTTTGATTAGTCTACAATCCTTCAAATGAGATTTATGAAATGCTATGTTTGAGGTAAATGCCGAAGGGTCGGATCGCATTCATTGATAACAAGATCCTAGTTTTCGCAAACTACAAAACCAAAACACTAATTTCAGTTTCTAATTTATACGGTCGAATATTTAACGACATTTATTATAATCAAGGTTGCGGTCTTGATATAAACACCTGACCCATTAATTACTTACATATGTCAGTATAAACTAAGAATTGTATAGTGTAGAAAAGGCAATTCATCCAGTAGACCGGTTTCGTCCTTATTGGGAACTCATCATGTACTGGCCAGAATTTGCCGCGGACAGGATACGAACCTGGGCACATCTGCTTCGGAATCTGTTGCTCTAACCACTGAGCCATCCTGCCGCACACTACATTGCGGCAAATTCACAGCATCAGTATGATGAGTTCAATAAGGACGAAACAGTCTACTGGATGAATTACCTTTCTACATATATAATTCTTTGTTTATACTGACATATGTAAGTGATGTGGGTCAGGTGTTTATATCAAGACCACAACCTTGATTATAATAATTGATATACTATAACAACCAATGTCCGTTTAATTTAACGACATTGATATCCATGCATATGTTTCCAAATATACTTTTTAATTTACATTATTATTATTATTATTATTATTACTATTATTATTATTATTATTATTATTATTATTATTATTATTATCATTATTATTATTTGTGTTACCTTTATTTTATTTTTTAGTAGAACTCTATATTTTTAATGAATAGGAGGTTTTTGATTATAAAAAATAATCAATTAAAGAATATAGATAAAATGAAGAATTAAATTTTGTAGAAAATATGTAGTAAAATGCAAAAATAATGATCAATTAGTGTTTCAGTTCAGTCATATCGTGTTAGAAGGTTTGAAGTCTGATAACTGTAAGCCATTGATTCATTAAAAATAAAACGCCAGAAAAAACATGGAGTAAAGTATTTTATTCCAGTAATAAAATATTGATCTAAAAATCTGGCTACAAAAAATGAAATTGTCTAAGTGAATTTGATTTGTACTGTCTTGACCGATTTCAATGCTATATCTTGGAAAATATGTCCAAAATTTTGTAAACTTAATTTCCTAAAGGAAAGCTATATCTAGACAATCTGAATTTAAACTTTCAGTGCAAAAACGTATATTTGAGTTAAAATTAAAAAACGGAACTAACAAATTTGAAGTTGCACGAACAGTCCAAGTTTTAATCCTGATTGTTGACTTAACTGAAATTTAAATAAAGAAAAGCGAGGATTGCCAATGGCATCTTCGTCATATAGAATTAACGTGTACAATAGTGCAGATTAAAAACGGCTTGCATTTATTTCGACGAAAAAAGCACTAGCCAACTAGTAAATTCAACAACTAAACAAAGTTCACATCTTTTACTTTCGCTAAACTAAATTCAGTGATAGAGCACATAAATTATCGGAGGCCATCTAAATAAACTCTGTAAAAAATGAAAAAAACATAAAAAATGGCAAGCATAAATTAAATTTAAAGTCGAGTGCTGTAATTCGCTCTCTCGAACTTTCAACTAACAAAACATTGTTAACATGGAGGACAGTAAGAACATATTTTTCTGATTATAATGAAATAAGTATAAAACAAAGAGAAGAGGAATGATATCATTTCTAAAGGTGCTATGTGGTACATTATTTTAGTTTCAATGCATTAGAATAAGGTTATACGAACCCAAAAATAACAAAATACAAAAATTATTTGTCTATGATATACAAAATATTGATGGCATCCAAATAAAATATTTTCGAATGGATTTATGTAGTAGACATAGCGTTATTAAAGAATAATTCGTTGAACACGTTTGAATACTGGTTTTCTGCGCTTTGGTCTAAACGTTATAAGTATTATTGTATTTCATGCATTTTAGACAAATTTTAAGAAATATTTTAAAACATAATTTTAGTTTTAAATGAAAACTGTATGATGTAGGCTTATTGTGTGTGTGTGTGTGTGTGTGTGTGTGTGTGTGTGTGTGTGTGTGTGTGTGTGTGTGTGTTGTGGGGGTGTGTAGATTTTCTCACATGAAAATATTTATCTCGTTCTCTTGCGTTGCACCTCTTTAGCATATTTTTTCGTTCATTACCGTTACTGTGGTAATCTGATAAATGGAATAAACATTATCAAGTGAGGTTTTTAATATTAGATTCTTTGAAGGACTGGTTGTCCAATAATCTCAAGCCTTTGCTCTATATTTCAACTATCACAATAAAGTTCTTGCTCTTTCACCGGTCTTTATATATCCTGTAAGACCACTTTATAGGTTTTAAATAAATTGTTTTGTACGTTTTTTGTTTTAATAATAAATTAATACAGATTTTTCTGAATAAAAAGATTTGCTGCCTCAGGTTTGAGTTCGTAAGTTAGCATTTATGTAATATATTATTGGTGGCAAACTATTTAACTGAAATAACTGGCGTATGGCTACGTTCACAAGTCAATACCAGTGAAATAGCTGAACTCAAATGGCCAAGTTTCACAGAAAGGAATGGAGAATTTGACAACTACTTCGGAAGTTGTATAAAAGATTGTGTGCGAAGACATCTAAGTGGCCAAAACTCACAAGACGCAATTGATTCTATTAGTTTATGCAAATCTAATACGGAAAATCTAATCTCGTGCACATTCATTGAATGCAAGTGTCTGGATGGGTGCAATTAATAATTTTCCTGAATCGACGAATCTGTCGCGAGCTAAGTCAGGTAATTATCGTTTTACGAGTTTTTCTTGCCAATTATTGGCAGACGCAATAGGTGCAAAAATGAAAAATATACGTTCGAAAATATAAATTCTCTTTCCTTGGTGATAGTTTGCCTTTATTTAGATTTTGCTTCAAGAAGAAGAATTAAGAATAATGTAACTTGATACTTACCGGACTTACTAAATTATTTATGAGAATTGTACAACTCACTTTGTCCTACTACGCACCTACCAGATTTAGCATGTGGATTTTTAGAAGAATTGAATAGTCTGTGAAAATTAAACCATTTAATATGTCGGCCTAATGATTGCTTATGATATTGCGGCTATTCTGAAGTAGTCTGTAGATAAATATTTTATTATTATCTCAACATATTTTAAAAAAAACCGGGACAGATAACAAAGGTTACACTGAAAAACTAAATTTCAGCCTAAAGTTAGTTATATACAGATCCTTAAAAAATTTCAAACTTGCCCCACTATTCTTTAAATCAAGTTTTCGAGCTTGAAGTAAACACCAATCCCTTTGTATTTAACCAGTCGTCGAACAACATAAAAAACTACCGCCAGCCGCAACGTACTGACGCGTTTCGACCTTCTATGATCATCATCAAAGTACGACGGCAAACTGACTATCGAGGATCAAACCGCATTGAATATATATGGAAATCAAATTAACTACCACCCGCGCAATCAATTATTGTTAAATTGCCCCACTATTAGTTGTGTAAAACAAGTGTAGGATGCTCGTCAGTTGCGAAATTAGCTTTGGATACAGCAGTATATCAATTATTTCTCCTGATTTATGTAACATGAACGAATTTGCCTACAGTATGTTACCAATCTCCGATAGTATTTATCTAACTCTGAATTCTCATGTGTAAATGTTAACCTTTTGAATTTGTCTATATATTTAGTACCGTTATTTAAACGTAGAGATAATCTTTTGAAGTTAATCCGGTGGTTGATTACCTATAATCATCCACCTAAATTTTATCACGCTTCCTGAAGCTTGAGAAAGCAATAAAATCTTTACCCCTTGATTATTAATACTAAAACGGTGGAAACAATCTGTATTTCTAAACTCTTTTGCAGGCGTTTGTGCTAAAAGTGGGTCCGAAAAGTGGAATATTTTATTAATTAATGCGTTTTCAACTTTGATTTTATCGCCATAAAGTGTTCAATTTTCTTGTCTTCGCCATGCCGCATATTTCTTATGAGGTGGTTGAATATTGTACCCTCGGAATTATATTATCTGCAAGATGTTCTTCATATAACTGATTCTGCTGTTTTGTCTAGCCATATTTGCTCTGAAATTGTGATAATTTATCTTTCAAAATAAATGAGTTTTCTGTGAAATTGATTCGAAGTCTAATGTTTATACATGTTGATAAAAACGGAAGAATTTCATGGGTCAACTTATCCCTTGACTTGAAATAAAACCCAACTACTTCTTTAAAAAGACAAGGTATAATGCAAGATATTCGGCAACAAAGCGACGTTTTTCAATTTTCAACAAGAAAATATTAAAAAATATAAGTGATAAAAGAGAGTAAGGCGCGCATCTGAAAGTTTTTCAGCCAAGAAAAAACAGAGGAACCTAAATATTTTAAAAATTAATTCTAACTTTTTAAATACGTACATATGCAAAGTAAATCTTTAAAAATTAATTCCTACAATTTTCAATAAATTTTGCTTAACGAAAATTACAAGTATCTTAAATTCAGTACTTAAAATCATGATAACTCATCATAGTTATAGCTATTTCAAATAATTATGGAAATACTAATGAATACTTTGATCTGACTATAGAAATATGCTTCTGGCCAAATAATTAAAAAACCTTACATACGTTTCAAGTCAAAACTATATTTATTTAAAGGTGTATAAATTAAGAATTATTGAATTGAGCATAATGAAATATTTCACTGAATTTTAAGTGATCACGTTTTATCTAATGAAAGCAAACATTTAAAAAGTTGCCCATATGGAATAAAATTTATATTCCGTGGTTTTTGAGTTTTACCCCACTGAACATAACATATTGAAATCTAGGTTAGGCCAAAATTCTTAACTTTCAATTAAGTATATTTGGATTAAAGCAATTTCAGTTGAAAAATTGGAAACGAAGAGTTATTGTTTTATATAGAATAGAATAGAATAGAATAGAATAGAATAGAATAGAATAGAATAGAATAGAATAGAATAGAATAGAATAGAATAGAATAGAATAGAATAGAATAGAATAGAATAGAATAGAATAGAATAGAATAGAATAGAATAGAATAGAATAGAATAGAATAGAATAGAATAGAATAGAATAGAATAGAATAGAATAGAATAGAATAGAATAGAATAGAATAGAATAGAATAGAATAGAATAGAATAGAATAGAATAGAATAGAATAGAATAGAATAGAATAGAATAGAATAGAATAGAATAGAATAGAATAGAATAGAATAGAATAGAATAGAATAGAATAGAATAGAATAGAATAGAATAGAATAGAATAGAATAGAATAGAATAGAATAGAATAGAATAGAATAGAATAGAATAGAATAGAATAGAATAGAATAGAATAGAATAGAATAGAATAGAATAGAATAGAATAGAATAGAATAGAATAGAATAGAATAGAATAGAATAGAATAGAATAGAATAGAATAGAATAGAATAGAATAGAATAGAATAGAATAGAATGGAATAGAATAGAATAGAATAGGACAGAATAGAATAGAATAGAATAGAATAGAATAGAATAGAATAGAATAGAATAAAATAGAATAGAATAGAATAGAATATATTTATTTGGATTCAAACCACATATGTTCCATCAAATAGATAATAATATTGAAAAAATGTACAATAAAAAAGAATATATCACATCACATAAATATGTGCAATTAGTCTCATATAGATATGTGGTTCTCTCTAGTCTTAAAGTACAATATATCTACATCAGAAAATTCGTCTGTAATAACACTGCATACGTCATTCTAATTCAACGTAAACATTTAAGCAAGATAGTATGTAAATTTTTATTCAACCATTCAGCTTGTAGGCTTTCTTTAAGAGAGCTTCTCTCAACTGCTCGTTTATTCTTTGCAATTTTGCACAATAATTTTGATTTAACCAAAACTTTACAGTTGTTGATCCGCTCAGACCTACGTAGTTAGCCACCTTTTGCCTATCTAAGCCAATAATTTTATTCATCATTTATTATCATAATAATGTATTTTCAAGTTTATTTATTTTTATTTATATCTTATTCATATTTTTTCCATAATTGACATATTCATTGCACTTCAATACAAATGGCCCTAAAACGGGAATCTTTGGAAGAATCAGGCATACTCGAGATGGATAATTCAGACAAAAGTATACATTGGGATGCGGGTTTTAGGAAGAAATGTGGAAAATGTAATTGGGGCTGCGATTAAATACAATAAGAATGATAAAACCTTCATTGTGGTTACACCTTTAGTAGTATTATATCCACGTCATTAAGACCCAGCAAAGTAGTGACGACTGAGGTTGTCATTATGGCTAAACAGACATCTGAATCGGCGTTCAGTTATTTAAAAGCAAGAATTGTAAATGAAAGTACGGGTTTAGCTGTCAAGATTTAATGAAAAGAAAAAAACATAATCAGCTCGATTAATACTAAGTTAGAACAAGCCAAATCATGTGCCATGGTCCATTTTTAAGAAATATAGAGCCAAGAATAGTTGACTGCTCGAGGCTTGTACCACAGATTCTGTAATGAATAAACTACGATTTACAGAAATTAGAGTTGAAAGCATTAAATGTGTTAGCAACATTGTAACTTACACACGCCCGTAAAAAAATGGTAGGCATAAATCCTGAAAATTATTTGGACAAATGCATCATAGTTACTACGATATGTTGACGAAAATTTCTTAGGAAATACATGTAAGAAAAATATCGTGTTAGTTTTGGGCATAAAAAAGAGATAACAATAGCACGAAAATTTTTGTGAGTAATATTTTTTCGTTTGATACGCAATGAAGTATTGGTATAAAAGCAAAAAAAAGATTTTACACCTGAACGTAAATCCACATAAACTAAAATCCACCGACAGGAAGCAAATATACTTCCAATAAAGTTTCCTTATTTTATAGGCTGATCTATTTATTGGTTATATTTGATTACTATGCAAGCTCGGAATACCATTGCCGCAGGGCATTTAACAACTTGGAAGTCTCAAGTTTAAGATTCCGAACTAAAATGGATTATTGATTGCGTAAACGGTTTGCAGTATTGTCCGAAATTTGTAAAGGGAAAGTAGTTTATCGAAGTTACGTTGTTTGTTAATTGTTTATGGGAGATATATTTTAGAAGATTTGGCTGTGATCCAGGCTTGGTCGCGTGTAATGTCGAAAACTATTTAGATTATGCTTATATAAACAAATGCCAAATGAAATATTTGGGCCATCAGGATTATCGCGAAATATGTTAACTAATGTCGATCAAGGCCAGAGTGTATGGATTTACTGGAGTAAAAGGTGTTCCAAAATAGTTGTAATTCTCAATTTTTGTGAACTTTAGCCTACATTGAAATCCATAGTTTTGGCTGCATGTACGGATTCGGCGACAACAGTGTTAGTACTTTGTACATTTTCGGAATAATCATATTGGTATCTAGTACCGACACAATAGCCATAGTGTTGGTACCCTTTACAGACTCTTTATATACATACATATATATATATATATATATATATATATATATATATATATATAATAGAGTGGAATTAGCTTTGAAGTCGCATTGTCGAAGGCTCTATATGAAGTTAGCTTCACTAATGCAGGTTTACAAATTGGTCTAGGAGCTCGGACCGTCCTATTATCCCACATTCCCCACCCAAATATATAGTGGGTAAGTAAGCACGAAACGAATGTACACGAGATTATAATTTTAAGTTCATGCTGGGTTTGGTTTAATCTTCTGGTCATATTTGAACTAATTTTTTACTAGGTGTGCAACACCTAATACATAATTTGGACTTCCAGTTGGAATTACTATAATCAAGGTTGCGATCTTGATATAAGCACCTGACCCATTAATTACTTACATATGTCAGTATAGACTATAAATTGTATAGTGTATGAATCGCCTTTCTACACTATACAATTTTTGTTATATACTGACATATGTAATTAATAAATGGGTCGGGAGCTTATATCAAGATTATAGTAATTTTTATAACCGCCTGCGCAACCAATATTTGTATTATTATTTAAACGCCATGTGGAATGTTTGCTTAATGTCAAAAACGTGACCAGAATAGTTAGAATGTTAAGACCAATGGATTTAATATTTTGCTTGCAAAGGTATAGAATGAAGTCGTCCGGTATTTAAATGTAAAACCGAATAAACACAGGCGATTTTAAGAAACGAAACTTTTGTAATAATTTGGTGGAAGCTTGTGAAAAATGTTCGTGCAGTACAATTCCTTAACATTTCAAGCAATACATGTCCTAAACTAGATTATTTACGCGGACATATAACATTTTACGATCAAGAAACAAATAAACTTGCGTAATTGTTAGTTTGATTGAAAAGATTGTACAATCAGTTGAAATTGACAAAGTGGGGGGGGGGGCAAAGTAAAAAGTTGACTTAATATCTTATGAGTTGCCGGTTTAATTGACGAGGCCGTTGCACAGAAGCTCAAAATATTTGCATTATCAACAACAAAAATGTACGGATTACAAAAAACACACATCAATGTTTGTCCTTTGAGACCAATATTACCACTGTGCAATACTGCGTTCTATGCATTTGCCAAACTATCAGTAAATAAACTAGAAACTGCGCAAACTACTAGGTAAATATTTTCCAATGCCGCATTTTGCGTACGCGGGTTGTAGCTTTGCACCGACAGTTTCAAAAAGATCCGATTGATCACAATTTCCATTTTAATTTTGTCTTCGATCGGGCTGAGTTTGTATTCGTCCCGATGGAAATGCGGTTCTATCACATCTTTGTTTACTGGCAACATTTCGGAACGGAAACCCCCGTTGCCAGTAAGCAAAGATGTGATAGAACCACATTTCCATTGGGACAAATACAAACTCAGCCCGATCGAAGACAAAACGAAAATGGAAATTGTGATCAATCGGATCTTTGTGAAACTGTCGGTGCAAAGCTACTACCCGCGTACGCAAAACGCGACATTGGAAAATATGAAGCTGGCACTCCGCAATAAAATTAAAAAAAATACTAGGTAACTATTCGATTGACAATTCGTATGTGATTAATAACAGAACTTAAGATATCAATGTTGAAACAAGATTAAGGTTTTATGTCAAATTTTTGTATACAAATGGTTCAGTTGAAGAAAAATTAATATCATTATCAAAGTCATAGACTAAACTAATTTACCATGTCCGGTATCAGGTCATACGCTATGCAAGATTTTCTTACTATTCACGAAAGGTGTACAGTTTCGTTTTAAAGAAAGCGTCCATAAACAGACGGATGTTGTTGCAATATGGAGCCCCCATTCTCCAGTATGAACTGAGATTTTCCTAATAGATCTTGAAATAAAATCATTAAATAGTGCCATAAGTAAATGCGAACAATACCTACGGTACATTGGTGATATTTCCATTGTCCATAAAACAAATCTCAATCACGAAAATTGCTTCAAAATTTCAATAAAGCGTATAATAATATTAGTTTCACCTCAGAGCATGAGAAAGATTATTGTCTGCCTTACTTAGATGTACTACTAAAGATGGATATTAATAGTAAATTAAATAAAACAATTTATTATAAACGAACCTGGTCTTCACAATGTTTAGTGCCCTTTCAATAAACTTATCAACAGTCCGTGGATGTTTTACTACAATTGCCATGTTTTGTTATACCAGATACACAAAAGGAAACAATGATTTTAAAGTTAAAAACGATTTAAAGTCTAACGGATATTTTAGAAAATTACTTAAGTCAATTTTTAGAAGGAGAATTCAAAAGAAACATAAATATTTGGGTCCAGAATAGAAATAAGTTTACATCAAAATCATATTTAACAAGATGCAGATTATCGCACAGAAAAAAAAATAGTTGATGCCGGCTTGACACGCAAATTTAATGAAACGAAATTACATGTGCTATTTAAGGTAACACAATTGCATTTTCCAGCAATGAAAAAGAAACGATATACATGTGCCAGTTATTGACCAAATTTTATAGGCCGATCAAACAGAGGGTGAGTTACTCGAATGTGATCAAATTGCAAGACTGCTAGAGTTGAGAGCCGCATATGTAAATTTGATTTCCATGTATATTCAATGCGGTTTGATCCTCGCTAGTCAGTTTGCCGTCGTACTCTGATGATGATCATGGAAGGTCGAAACGCGTCAGTGCGTTGCGACTGGCGGTAGTTTTGTTATGTTGTTCGACGACTGGTTAAATACAATGGGATTGGTGTTTACTTCAAGCTCGCAAACTTGATTTAAATAATTTTTACCACCATCCGCGCAATCAATTATTGTGTAATTGTATTGTCTATATATATGTGTGTGTGGCGAAAGCTACAAACAGCTAATGTTCGTGACTGCATAGAAATTGTGCAGCCGACATTTCCAGTCAAGTTCAATGTATGCAAGACTGCTAGAGGTGAGAGCCGCATATCTAAATTTGATTTCCATATATATTCAATGCGGTTTGATCCTCGATAGTCAGTTTGCCGTCGTACTCTGATGATGATCATGGAAGGTCGAAACGCGTCAGTGCGTTGCGGCTGGCGGTAGTTTTGTTATGTTGTTCGACGACTGGTTAAATACAATGGGATTGGTGTTTACTTCAAAATCGCAAACTTGATTTAAATAATTTTTACCACCATCCGCGCAATCAATTATTGTGTTACTTAATTGCCCGTTTGAAATCAAACGGTGAATACACGTTTGCATTTGCGCAATATATCTTTGAAATCTCACACTTACGTTTTTTAAATATAGCATTTAAGGTAATTAATAAATGCAATAGCAGAAATGAGCTAGCCACATATGAAGCTTTGTGGATAAACAAACTGCAACTGGAGTTATGCAAGCGGAAGAAACATGTTCGGGAATTGAGCTTTAATTGGAGGTGATACATTCAATTGATTTGTTGTTCCCTTACTTCAAACCCATTCAATGTTGACATATTTCTATTTTAATTGGTCTTTCAATATATATATATATATATATATATATATATATATATATATATATATAAATTATAACGGTTTTATTTGATTGAATGAGAACTATTCTAAATTTAGATTTTAATTCTATTTCTTTAAGGCAGTCATACGATTGTAGGTGGTCACTTTAGTGTTGATTCGTGAGTGCGTGTGGTCTACCTAAACATTTAAAAGAACAACCAACATGGTATTTAGCTGCACTGGTCAAGAATCCAACGAACTCATAACAATTTTCTTGCATTCAGGCGAAGCCGACAAACAATCACAAATGGTCGATCGGAATAGTAAATAAATGAAGTAAAATCAGCTGCGAAAACAACGTCAATAGCATAATTAATAATGACAAAAATAGCACAATAATATTTACGATTAACACTACAATCGACACACCCTTTACTGCTAATAAAGAGGCAGAATAAAACTCATGAACAATGCGACACGAAAGACAACGTATTGGGGTGTGGGTAATTCGTAAACCGAATCGCTAACAAAGCGAAAGCCTCGTCAAAAACGTAATCCAGCCCTACAAGATTAACCACATCACAAACATCAGTTTGTTATACAATAATAATAATAATAATAATAATAATAATAATAATAATATTAATATTAATAATAATAATAATAATAATAATAATAATAATAATAATAATAATAATAATAATAATAATAATAATAATAATAATAATAATAATAATAATAATAATAATAATAATAATAATAATAATAATAATAATAATAATAATAATAATAATAATAAAGATTTGGACATGCAAACAGATACGCAAATAGACACATACATGAAAGTTATCAAATACAAATACCCCATTAACGGAAATTCTATAGTTGGACTGTTGTAAAGAAATACAGATAAAATTTTAAGTAGAGCTAATTTTCACTCTCTTAGCAAGCGAAAACACAGAATGGATACAGTTAAAAGGTTGTAATGTGCAGTTTAATAATCGCAAAATAAACCGGCTATTGCCCACAATAAATATACACTTGAATATTAAACGATTTATTTTCTGTAATGCTGTGAAGCAGTATATATTATTAAACTGACTATATATTTTACAGAAATTATGCATTTATAGGTTAACTTATTTCTAGAAAGTTTATGATTGCAGATTATTTTCTGAAGTCATATTTTTACGGGTTACACTTGATTGAGTTTGTTTTAGTCTGCATTAATGATTCATTTGTATTTCTTTGGAGTGGTCTAGTAGGTAGTTTGGAGATAATTATGCATTAACTTGCAACCTTATATTGGTGCATTTGGTTATGCGTTTGAGCATGGAGGATTCTCGTTATTAAACTATTTATTCCATCAAATCTCGTAACTTTCCCATCCTTGGATTGCGATGAAGTCTGGGCTCCATTTTATTGCCATTGCATACACGGCTGTTTTTTCCAGTTTTATTCTTTGTATGATTAAATTTCTCTTGGATTGTGCTCAATTGATCTTCTCGTATCAACGTACGATGTTTTGGTTATAGAATAATCACTTTTCCAGGTGTGCAGTTTTAGATATTGATAATTGTAAGAAATATGGTGTTTTAGAAGTCCATTTTATTCAGCTGATGATGCTCATTCAATGGGTGGTCGGGTTTGGCTGGATGCTAGACTTTGTTCGCTATTAAATCATGCTGGTGTAACCTTTGCACATTCTGCTCGCTAGCTTTGTGATCGATTAAAGTGTTTTCGTACGTGTCAGTTAATTTTCGTCTTTGCTTCATGTACAGTGGAGAAATATTCAAGTAGTTAATCGACTCTTTCTTTTCAGACAAACGAGTTATGCCACAATCACCCGAAATTCTAATTGATATTTATTGATTGATATTTAGATTGAAATTGCGGTCGTCTATTTCAAAATCTACGCTCTTTATTTCAACGGCATACCTAGTTCTACAGAACAAACTAATGCAAAGTTTAGTTCAGTTGTGATCAGAAGGATAAACCAAAGACAGCATGAACGGAAAGTATAATCGCGTGCACATTCGTTTCGTGCTTACTGGCGACTCATCAGTAGGAGCCGGTATTACGCCCTTTAACCAGTATATATTTGGTCGAAGAATGTGGGATAATAGGACGGTACAATCTCCTAGACGAATGCGTAAACCTGCAATAGGGAAACTAACACCATATAGTCTACGACAATGCGAATTCAATGCTAACTCACACTATGTAATATATATACCGAATCTGTAAATGATACTAATAATATGGTTATATTTCAATAACCGACACCAACTTTATAGCACCGAAAAAATATACGGTACTAACACTATGGTTGCGGAATCGGTACATGGCACGAACATGATGGATATTTATGTATTTTATGGTTCACCGAAATTGAAAATTACAACTACTTCTGAACACATGTTACTCCAGCAAATCCATACAATCTGGCCTTGATCGATATCAGTTATCAAATTTCGCGGTAAGCATGACTTCATTCAATTCAATATATAACAGTTAAATACTGTTTGTTGCGGAGAACTAATATATATGCACTTATGTATTAGGTGTTGCGAACCTAGGCTAACAAATTAGTTCAGTTGTGACCAGAAGGATATACCAAAGACAGCATGATCAGTAAATATAATCTCATGCACATGCGTTTTGTGCTTACTGGCGACTCATTAACTGGAGAAGCAGATGAACTGTAGCATACATTGATATCCATCATGTTGGTACCATGTAACAACTCGGAAACCCTAGTGTTAGTACCATTTACCTTTTCGGTAATATGATATTGGTATCGGTTACTGACACATTAGCCATAGTGCTAGTATCATTTACAGACTCTTTATATATGTTATATAGAGTGAATTAGCGTTGAAGTTGAATTATCTATGCTTTATATTATGTTAGCTTCAGTACTACAGGTTGACACATTCGTGTAGGGGATTGTGCCGTCCGATTATCCCACATTCATCACATAAATATATGGTGGTTAAAGAGCGTAATTCCGGCTTCTACTGCTTAGTCACAGGTAAGCACGAAACAAATGTGCAGGAGATTATAATTTATGTTCATACTGTCTTTGGTTTATACTTCTTGTCTCAACTAAACTAATTTGTTACTAGATTCGCAACACGTAATAAATACTTGAATACATACTAGATCTCCTCAAAAAACAGTATTTAACCGTTATATTTTGAATTGGACGATATCATCCTTACCACGAAATGTGATAATTGATATCGATCAAGGCTACAATATATGGATTTACTGGAGTAACAAGTGTTCAGAAATATTTTTAATTCTCAATTTTGGTGAACTATAGCATACATTGATATCCATCATATTGGTACCATGTACCGACTCGGCAACCATAGTGGTAGTACCATGTGCCTTTTCGGTACTATAATGTTGGTATCGGTTACTGACACAATAACCATAGTGTTAGTATCCTTGACAGACTCGGTATATATATTTTATAGAGTAAGTTAACGTTGAGGTCGCGTTGTCGAGATTTTAAATGATATTAGCCTTCACTACTGCAGGTTTACACATTCGTCTAGGAGATTGTACCGTCCTATTATCCCACATTCCTCATCCAAATATATAGTGGTTAAAGAGCGTAATACCAGCTCCTACCGATGAATCGCCAGTAAGCACGAAACGAACGTGCATGAGATTATACTTTCTGTTCATGCTGCCTTTGGTTTATCCTTCTGGTGACAACTGAACTAATTTGTTACTAGGTTCGCAACACCAAATACATACTTGCATATATATTAGTTTTCCGCTCCAAACAGTATTTAAATGTAATATAATGCAAAGGTAATTGAAAATTCGATTATAACCAGTTTACGTTCATATTTGGCTATCAATTCAAAAAGTAATAGCTTCATAGTTAGTTTGTATGCGTACATGTTTTGAACCATTTCATAAAAAAATGCACAAAATGAAGCTTCTCTCTTTACACAATTGACATGCAATTCTGTAAAGCATACATTAAAGACATACCTTACGTTATTGAATAATAATTTAAAAGTTCATATAAACATTAATCCTTGAGCTAAGCTTGACATAATGGTTACAAGAAAAAAGAGTAAGATTTAACCATGTACTATAAGACAAAATTTAGTCACGATACTAATTTATCAAACATTGAGCCGAGCAAAGAATAAAAAAACTGTCTCGTAAATGATGGTATTAAAAATATAATAACAGAATCCTTTGTATAATTAAACGAACATTGGTTGCGTAGCTGATGATATGATTTACTTTTATTTAAGGTTGCGATCTTGATATAAACACGTGACTCATTATGCACATACATGAATCCGAATAAACTAAGTATTGTTTAGTGTGTAAAAGGAATTTCATCTGGTAGACCGGCTTTTGTCCTTATCGACTTAGTATATAACTGAAAATTGTGTTTTGAGTGTGATATGGTGGCTCAGTGGTTAGAGCACTAGACTCCGAAGCAGTCTTGCCCAGGTTCGAGCCGTGATCTCGGCAAATTCTGGACAATACCTGATAAGTTCCCAATAAGACGAAACCGGTCTACTGGATGAATTGCCTTTTGCACATAATAAAATACTTTGTTTATACTAAAAAATGTCTGTGAATAATGGGTCAGATTTTTAAATCAAGATTGCAAATTGATTAAGCATCTATAAATAAAATACTGTTGAAGTAAACAGAAATTACAACAATACAGCATGTTAAAAGAAGCAGATAAGATTAAAAGGGAATGAGAATAAGCTGAGGAGTTTATGCAGAAAAATATCTAAAATTGTAATAAAATTGCCCTGTAGTAAACTAACAGAAAATTCGAGCTTTTAGTAAAAAAGAAATGAAATATTTGAAAGTGAGTTAGGCTATTGCGAACACAATGAATATGTACTTATTGACCTGTTGATAATTAATTCTAGGGTGTTTATTTACTGAATCTTCTATCGTCAATTCCTAATACCTTTTCCTACAACATTGCTACCTGTCCAATTGACATTGGATTGCTTGAATAGATTCCTTAATGGTGATCCACATGAATAACTTGCTGGCGTTAGTTAACGCATTTACGTTGCCAACCTACTCGAGCTTCAGAAATAAATTTTTCAAACATTAGAAGTTGACCTGTCTAAAAAACGGCTTTCCGTTAAGGTGACTAGTATATTTGTTCACAATATTGAAAATGTAATTTTAGAAAGGACACTATCAAAATCGTCATTTTTTGCTAGATTTGTGGATGACCTATTTATGATGTTGAAACATTGTGAAGATGAATTCAATTAATTATCAGGTTTTTGTAATTTAATGAGTTGCCAAAAATATATTAAATAAGTTATTATTATATTCAGATATAAAGTTGCCAGAAAACGGTGATAGTCTCAAAAGAAATATTTCTGGCAAAGACACATAGTCAGGAATAATTATGAATTTTAAGTCTAATTACCTATATCGAATGAAGATTGGAAATCTTAAATCTGTAATAATAAGAAGCCTAATGATCTGCGGTATTAAACGTGGTACAGATGAATTTCGAAGAACTATGATTACCTATTTAAAATGATAGAATCTGTAATTGGTGAAATTATAAGAAGATTTGATGTAGAACCTTAAAAGGAAAAATCACAAGAAAACAAATTTATAGTACCCTTTCCATGAGCAAAAACAAAAAAAAACTTTATCAGATACAGGAAATGCTTCATTCATATGTTCTTCTCAAGTATCTACATATTGCACATCTCTTTAAATATAAATTGAAAGGCAAAAAAGATAGAAATTTATAAAAAACAAGAGAGTGTAAAAAATGAAAACCAATCAATCAATTTTTTCCATATTTCTATCTTTTTTGCCTTTCAATTTATATATAAAGAAATTTTCATTTGTTGTTACTTGAGAAGAATATGAGAAAGGAGCGTTTCTTGTAACTGATAAAATTTATTTTTGTTTTTTCACATGGAAAGGGTAATATGACATTTATTAAGGTTAGAATTTCAAAATTTAGGTGGAGTATAATGGATAAACTTGATTCCATGTTGAAAATCAAGTTAAAAATTTGGCTTAGAAATATTATTTTAATCATATTTTTTTTAAATTGGTGCATTCAATGCTTATTTCCTAATCAAATGGAAAATATCGCTCTATTATATAAATATGTTTTTTTACTCAATTGTATGTAAAAGAGACCATGGGATAACATAAAACTGCCTGGTAGTATGGTCATATTAATAAATCAGATCTAGTTTGCCATCCTTTAAACAAGAATAAATGTAAACGCATAGAACTCTGCCAACATAGAAGTCTAACAAGACTAAATCAGTTATTTGTTTAAACCAAAGTTACGATCTTAATGTAAAGAGTTACAGAAAGTATTCGTGTAATTGCGTCGCCAGAATAAGGGGCCAACCGGAAGGATGCATCGACTAAAATAAGATTGTATTGAGACTTTCGATGCAGCCATCGTTGCTGAGCGCTTCACAAGACCGTTTTACCAAACTTTGTGCAAGATGCCAGACAATGACAATTTCTTACCCAAAAGACACTTTTTTCTTTAAATATACAAGCACATTACTTCAATTTCACTTTTGATCATATTGTTCATGATGAATGGGCACTATCCTGGAGTATCGCATGTTGAAGACGTAGCTTTTCGTTTATAATAGCGATTTTTGTTCTCATTATTAGATTCGTAAGATTTTAAACAATTAAAAAAATTAAATTTTCGTTAAAGAAAAATGTTACAACTAATGACAAATTTATTTTACAAACTGAAAAAATATTATTTAAAAAAATTTTACCATAGTTTTAATCATTTTTGAAATTCCACCCTCAGCTTGAATTACGCAAGTCGGTTGGTTGGTTTTGTTTGATTTGTTTACTAATAGATCCTATGCCTCATCTGAGATAAAGGCATTGTGAATTTGGATTTTGAATACCGTTGCTTTATGAATACAGTAAGGATATTCGGATTTCATTTCAGAAAAAGCAGCACCGATTAATTAGTTGCTATTTGAAATAAATAGAATTTAGTCTAACAAAAATTTTAAATAGGTTATTTCCGTTTCTTATAAATAAAATGAAGAAATTTATTTTAAAATTTAAAATGATTTACAGGACAATAATTTAATTTAATTAATTATAAAGGTTATTAATAACTATCACAAGAGTAAAAAATTTATCATTAAACTAATTATAAAAAGTAGAAGAAAATTAGAATGTAATTACTTTTTATGATAAATTTAATTTCCTCATCAATGTGCTGCTATAAATTTACAATTAATTATTTATCTAAAGACTTAAATTTGCCTTGCAATTCTATTGTGCACTTAGGTATAGATAAACAATAGCCAAATAATGTTACAAAAAATTTATGAGATTAAGAATGTTTGTTAACTTGTTATAACATTTTTACACATTTCTCAAATGTTATCAGAATTATAAATCATTTTTAATTTATTATTATTATTTTTATTTATTTTATTTTTATTTATTTTTATTTATTTTTTTAAATAAATATTATTATTATTGTTAGTAGTAGTAGTAGTAGTGATAGTAGTAGTAGTAATAGCATTAATTTTTTAAATTATTACTGTTGTTATTATTTTTAGTTTTATTTATATCATTATTATTATTACTGTTTTATTTATTATTATCAGGAATTCGTCGTTCATATTTTCTAATGGCTACTTTAATTCTAAATTTGTTCATGTAGCTTTACTTATTGAAAATGCAATCTCATTCTGGCCTAAAATTTGTTTAATATGCTAGAGAATCTTCAAACAGAAATTGTTCAGTTAAGATAAGAAAGTGTGACTAACTAGTTTAATTTAGACCAAGCCTTACATAGTTAAGTTAAATAAGCATATTTAGACTGTCAAAAACACTGTTAATACCAAGTCGTCTTAATTAATTTGACTTGACAACTAAAAATAAAATAAAATTAAGCAACCGGTCATTATGTCATATTGAGAGCAGACGCGATTCTATGAAGATTGTGTAGTGTTATCTCTTTTAGTCTTCTCCTGATTCCAACAATATGCAATGTTAAGCATTATCAGAAATATTTTGAGTATCTATTATTTTACTTTTAAATTTGAAAAATACATATCCACAACTAAATATACTACTTGAGTTAATGTAAATTTATGGTTAAAATATTTTGTTTCTCAATTATCTGCCAGAAAGTCAATGTACTATGTACCTATATGTATGTTATTTTTGCAGTTATATTTAGTTTGGTTTACGTTAAGGTTAGACAATAAATGCTAAATGGTGATCATCTCTTAGGAAATAGTATATTACTTTACATAAATTTGAACGGACAAATTAGTACGGATGCAATTATGTATTAGGAGTTGAGCACCTAGAAACAAATTAGTTCAATTATGACAAGAAGGATAACCCAGAGACAACATGAACGGAATGTACAATCACATGCACATTCGTTCCGTGCTTACTGATGACTCATCAGTAGGAGCCGGTACTACGCCTTTTAACCACTCGATACTTTGATGATGAATGCGGGAAAATAAGACTGTACAATCTCCTAGACGAATGTGTAAACCTGCAGTATTGAAGCTAACATCATATTAAGTCCCGACAATGTGACTTCAACGCTAACTCACTCTATATAATATATCTATACCGAGTCTGTAAACGATACCAACACTATTGCCATTGTGTCAGTACACGATACCAAAATTATAGTATGCTATAGTTCACCAAAACTGCGAATTAAAACTACTTCTGAACACCTGTTACTCAGTCATCACATTTCGCGGTAAGTATGACATCATTCAATTAAATATATAACAATTAGATACTGTTTGTGGTGGAGAACTAATATATATTTAATTATGTATTAGTTCTCCGCCACAAACTGTATCTAAATTAGTACGTACGCAAATCGTTACGCTTATCGTAAAAATCCGCAATATTTCATAGCTAAAAATCCAAAATGCTTTAATTTATGCAAATATTGATTTAAAGACGTATATATATATATATATATATATATATATATATATATATATATATATATATATATATATATACGTATTTACTTTCAGTGCATTTACGTCTGTGTCTGTGCGCGTAGAGGAATCATTCTTATTGTATTGCAGATTAGTGATCGAGATCTGTTCATTCTTCTATTGATGGCTTGAGATTTGATCAAGTTCTTGCTCTGTATGCTGTTACTTGTACGAATATATATTATGAATATTTTTGTGTGTGTGTTTATTTATTTATTTATTTATTTAAAAGGGTGAGATCTATGCATTCTATTGCTTTCGTCCAGCTTAATTAATAATTTATAGTCTTTTCGCTCTCAGAACTTATTTGAGGCGGTAGGTCATCAGGCAGTTAATCCTGACTTGATTTCATGCGACCAAGTTCACATGAACGTGAGTTTGCTTAATCATTTTGTTCGGCTTTGGTTGAGCGCGTACACAGACAGATTATGTGCTCTGATTAGCTATTTAAATGCTCTAGTTGATAAGCATCAGAAATTTTGCGCACCTATTTAAATTCTAATTTTGTGCTCTTTAGGTTATAAAATGTTCGTATTCTTTAAACGTTAGGACAATTTAAATACCGTTCTCTGTGGTTAATTGAATTGTTGCAAAATAATTCGGACTATTTAAGTCAGTGTTGGTGTCACATAAAAGGTAAGTACTTCTGAAGTTTAAACAGACATTATTTTTCATTACATTAACCGACAATTAAGACGCAATATTCTTAACACTTTTATTGTTGTATTTTATCTACCTCTACTAATAGAGTGCTTCAAAAAAAGGCAATTATAATGGAAAACGTGTACTGTCTTAAGATTACTTTTTAATCAAGGTTGCGGTCTTGACATAAGCACCTGACACATCAATTACTTAAATATGTTAGTATAAACTAAGAATTGTATTGTGTAGAAAATGCAATTCATCCAGTAGACCGATTTCATCCTTATTGGGAACTCATCACGTAATGCCCCAAATTTGTTGCGGACAGGGTTCGAACCCGGGGCACGTCGGCTTCGGACTCTGGTGCTCTAACCACTTAGCCACTCTGCCGCGCACTCCACACAGTAATCAGTTATATACTAACTAATATTTCTTGCTTAGCCTTTCCTTTAGGTAGAGCCTATCTAGCATTCCTTTAGCCATAAAGTTCCAACAAATCTTCCCGAATCTGGCATCATAGAACAGACACCATGTTGCATAGAGAAGTAGTATTGAAACTAATATTTATGTAATTAATCGAACATTGGTAGCGCGGCTGGTTATAAAAATTACTTTTCAATCAAGGTTGCTTTTTTGATATGATCACTTGATCCATTGTGTACATAAATTTGTCAATACGAGCTAAGAATTTTATAGTGTAGAGTGGGAAAATCATCCAGTAGACCGGATTCATCCTTATTTCGAACTCATCACGTACTATCTCAAATTTGCCGCGGACAGGGCTCGAACCTGGGCACGTCGGTTTTTGATTCTGGTGCTCTAACCAACGAGCCACGCTGCCGCACACTCCACACTGTTTTAGGTTATATACTAAATAATTTTTCTTGGTTAGCATTTCATTTTCGTAGAGCCTATATAGCATTACTTTAGCTCTAAAGTTCCAAATAACCAACAACAATCTGTCTCCACGTTGCTTGGGAAGTGCGTCAGGGTGGATCATTGTTTTGATCGCCAGAACCCGAAGTAGACGTATCCAAGTTAGAGCCCTGCCCGCGGCATATTCTGGTCTACTGGATGAATTTTCCTCTCTACACTATACAATTCTTAGCTCATACTGAAAATAATATGTACAAAATTGATCAAGTGATTATACAAAGAACGCAAACTTGGTTAAAAAGAAGTTGTTAATACCGCCCGCGCAAACAATGTTCGTCTAATTATGTCTTCTTAAGATGCCTGATTAACTAAATGCAAATTAAGCCTATCTAGTATATCTTGCGTATGTATTAAAGCAACGAGTATGCACTGTTGACATCTGTGAGTTCACATCTTTACGATCAATATGTAATTCGCGTTGGATAGGAAAATGCGAATTCATAAATTGCACTGTTTTGGCTACAAATAACATTTGCTTTTGGTCCAAAAGCCCAGCGAACGGAAACTCTCTGAGCCAGCTCCTGATTGGCGTAATATACTCTGAAATGGCACAGATAGTTGAATTTATCTTAAGTCAAATCAGACAGTACAGGACGAACTCGTCTGTCAGGTTAGAATTCACGTGCGCATCATATTTATTTAATGGGAAACCTGCGCACAAGGGCATAAAATTATATCAAATAGTGATATTTTTTGCGCGAGAAGGAATAGATTTATTACTTGGACCTTGTTGTACCCATCCTCTGTCTTCAATTTTACTCCGGATACTTCAGCTTCCTGATTTGGAAGACTTTTTAACAGAAAGCACATCCCACAAACAATTTGACAATCCTTAAGTTTAAACTAAATTTACAAATTGACTTATTGGTTGTCAAATTATTTGTTGGATGTATTTGCCGTTGAAAAAAGCTTCCGAAACAAGACATCGAAATATCCAAAGTAAAATTGAAAACAATGGATGCAAACACCTTGTTGAGTACACGAACGGCCAGATAAATGGCGATATTGTTGCAACTTTCGTGAATGGTCAACCATGTATCCGTTTTTCATTGGACTTCAAAATTTACTGCGATTTTTGGATTTATTTTTATAAAATGATAAACGCAAGGATGCTGTTTATTGATACTACCTTGCCATGATTTTAAATCGATCTGTTCTGTGTTGTTTAAGGATCAAAATGGTCTCGTTTCTGTACATATTCTAAGTGGTTCTGTCCAACAAAGCTGCATGCAATTTTCCTAAATCATTCTTCTTTTACAATTTTTCGTTGTAGAGTATTAGATATCTCATTGCTTTTAATAATATTAATATTTTTATATAATTTTTTCGTTTTCTAATAAATATATTGCAGTGTATTGGAAAATGTTTTATATTCTATTTTACTGATTTTTGTGGTGATGATGATGGTGGTGATAATGTCTATGATAATGCTAATGTTTATAAGGATGATGATGATGATGACATTGACGACGACGTCTACAATTTAGATGATAATGATGACGATAGTGATGTTGATAATGATGAGAATGCTGGTGATAATGATGAACGTGACGATTATGATGATGATGATGATGATGATGATGATGATGGTGATTATGTTTGTGAGATTGGTGATAATGTTGATAATGCTTATACTGGTGATAAAGATGATGATACTGATAATGATGATGAGGATGATGAAAATGATGATGATGCTGATGATGATGATGATGATGATGATAATAATGATGACGATGATGATAATAATAATAATAATAATAATAATGACGATGATGATAATAATAATAATAATGATGATGATGATGATAATAATAATATTAATAATAATAATAATAATAATAATAATAATAATAATAATAATAATAATAATGATGATGATGATGATAATAATAATAATAATAATAATAATAATAATAATAATAATAATAATAATAATAATAATAATAATAATAATAATAATAATAATAATAATAATAATAATAATAATAATAATAATAATAATAATAATAATAATGATGATGATGATGATGATGATGATGATGATGATGATGATGATGATGATGATGATGATGATGATGATGATGATGATGATGATGATGATGATGATGATGATGATGATGATGATGATGATGATGATGATGATGATGATGATGATGATGATGATGATGATGATGATGATGATGATGATGATGATGATGATGATAAAGCTTTTACGAACAGAAAATATATTTGTCATTAGATCTCATTAAGTCATGGATAATATACTGATGCGGCTTAAGATCAGATTATGCGAGGACATTTCACACCACCTATACGTTTTGTTGGGTTATTTTTCATCTTTGGATGAAGGTTTTGCACTTGTCCTATATTCAATTGTTCTATTTGGTAAATAAACATAAGCTAAGTACTATGACAAAAAACGACGCAACTGGGTCATAATAAATTGTAGTTATTTCACAACAGCTTTTGTATCAGCAAAACTGGCAGCGGAGCTATCGCACTGACTGAATTTACAGAACGCACATCTGTTATGTTAATGTCTGTTAAGCATAATCATTCGCTCTCTGGCAGAAGCTTGATTGCATCCAACCGGCAGTACAATTGCTCGCTCCTACGTGTAACAACCGCAACATTATTTGTGTCTTCCTCTGTATTCTTCGTAAATTGAAAAACAAAATTTTAAATTAATATTTTTCTACTTCATCTAGTTTTGAGACGGTGAACAAGCAGGTCTCTTTGATTTACGTTCAATTGAAGGACTATGTCTGCTGACCAGAAATGTGCTACTTCAGTGAAAGCGTTCAATGTGCTTTCGTGAAGAAAAACGATTCATTTGCATGTGAACCTCAAAGAACATATATTTGTCATTGCTCAACACTTCAGGTAAGTCGTCCGTCTAAATGGGCAAATTTTACAAGATAAACAATGATTATATTTAGCCCTTTTTAAAAAGCGGAATTAATTACAGATAAATACTGTTTGTTGCGAAGATCTAATATATATGCAAGTACGTATTAGGTGTTGCGAACCTCGTAACAAATTAGTTCAGTTGTTACCAGAAGGATAAGCCAAAGGCAGCATGAACGGAAAGTATAATCTCATGCACATTCGTTTCGTGCTTACTGGCGACTCATCAGTAGGAGCCGGTATTACGCCCTTTAACCACTATATATTTGGTCAAGAATGTGGAATAATAGGACGGTACAATCTCCTAATTTGTTACGTGAAAATGTTTCGCTCTATTAGATAGACCGTACCATCTTTAAGTTATAGTGTAAATATAGATAGCACAGTGTCTACTAAGGCCTAGAACTTCGCTCTGATTTGCGAGGAACCTGGTTTTATTTATGCAAAACTATCATTTTCTGCATAAATTTTATGAAAAAAGTTTATTAAGGAAGGTTTATTAAGATAAAAACAGGTTATAGTATGCATAGCTCTTAGTGATAAATGAAGTCTGTTATCTCCAGTGTTTATTGGTAAATTTGGGAGACTAATGAAACTATTTTGCCTATATATAGTGACAATAATTACAGTTAAATACTGTTTGTTGCGAAGAGCTAATATATATGCAAGTATGTATTAGGTTTTGCGAACCTAGTAACAAATTAGTTCAGTTGTGACCAGAAGGATAAACCAAAGGCAGCATGAACGGAAAGTATAATCTCATGCACATTCGTTTCGTGCTTACTGGCGACTCATCAGTAGGAGCCGGTATTACGCCCTTTAGCCACTATATATTTGGTAGAAGAATGTGGAATAATAGGACGGTACAATATATATATAGTGGTTAAAGGGCGTAATACCGGCTCCTACTGATGAGTCGCCAGTAAGCACGAAACGAATGTGCGTGAGATTATACTTTCCGTTCATGC
>JAQBSW010003550.1:0-77500 GCA_029291075.1 Eudiplozoon nipponicum
TATAATCAAGGTTGCGGACTTGATATAAACACCTGACCCATTAATTACTTACATACATCAGTCTAAATTAAGAATTGTTTAATGTAGAAAAGGCAATTCAACCAGTAGATTAGTTTCGTCCTTATTGGGAACTCATCACGTACCGGCCAGATTTTGTTGACTAGTTTGAATCTAAAGTGAAAGGATTTACCCACGACGGTCTTCCTGAAAAGCGGACGGACCAACAGTTGTTTGTATTAAGAAAACTGCGTAATTAGTGCAATATTTTGTTTCTGTGACGTAGGAGGTGAGGTGCATGATTATAAGGTTAGTGAACGTGTGTGCGATCCTCGGGCACAGTTATTCAACTACAACAGAGTGCAAAGTTAGAGCGAACTTTGTTTAGTAGCTAAGGTGCGTTTGCCACTGTGTGCAATCGTTAATTTATACCGACATATATATATATATTTATATATTTATATATATATCTGAACAGATAATAAGTACATTCGCACTCACTTCGTGTCCCAAAATTTTGCTCATTTCGTGTCAATATATGTCTATAGGTTATGGTGTATTAAAAGTCTTAGTAAACATGACTTTCATACTTTTTTATTAAGGTTTATTACAAAAGTATGTTGTCTTTATGGGTAGATACAACAATTCCTGGTTAAACATTCGTCCGTATTTTGGTTAGTTAATTGAGACGCAGATTTAGCAGCAATCGATACATATATATATATCTTTAATTGCCACAAGTAAGTGTATATTTTATTATTTTTTTAATAGCAAATATTCATAAATACGTATTCGAATTGAAACATTTAAATATTTTTTTAATTGCGCGCCGATTTCCCTTTGTTATACGGGCCTCCTTCAAAATAGTGGCTTATGATGAACCATATTTTGCAAAGTACGCAAATACCGCAAAGATAAAAAAGAGCAGAACGGCGAACGGTCTTGCCTCATTCTATAACTTAAAAATTCGTAAAAGACTTCATATAGAATTGCATAAATATGATAAAATTGATTCGCGTATAAAATTTAATTATATTTTTCTAAATGTCAAAAAATTGGAGAAGTCAAGCTGGTTGGCGCCTGAATTTAATTGAAACAACTTCGTCTAAGCAGTCACGCATATTTGCAATTTAATTGTCAGAGAAAATAAATTGCAACCATCATAAAAATGCTAACAGCAAACGAGCTAGACTGTCAGACAATGGCTTTCTGTTTTTGTTTCAAATCAAAGCTAATAGTTATCAAGACACGCTTCATCCAATATTTGGCTACTGGTGAATTTATTTTATTTTCATAATCCCGACAAATTTACAAACTGCTCATTGCTCAAAATAACAATCAAATTGAAAAAAACAAATAAAATATATATTTAAATGAATCGTTAGAACTGTAAACGCCCGGGCTGCAAGTAAATGCCGTGCGACATTACAAAATAGTTAAAGGCTGTAGATAATGAGAGACAGTTACTGTGGGCGGCTCTTATCAGGGCCGGAATTGCATTCTCCAGCAAATGCCGAGAAAGTTTGGTAGTGTTGCGGTGTCCATAAGTACTTCTAGACACTTGAGGCGGGCTCTGGTTAATTGGTTGATGTTCATTCGTGTTGATGCACCTTGATTTTTGTAGAGTTGTTTTAACCAGAGAGGTGAGTTGCTGTGAGAAGGCTCAGAATTGTCTGGATGAAGATCTTCGGCAACACCGTGGCGGCTGGCACACGTAGCAGTCCGATTAATAGATAATCGGTCCGTATGAGTAGTTGTGTACAAACAAGAAGTTTGACGTGACTGAAATCTAAATGACTAGATGACACAGAGTGAAAGACGCATTTCCAGAAGTCGTAGGCCATCAGTCAAGTAGAGACAGCGACAGCAATCACTCTTGCACAGAACGGAAAAGTCAAGCGTGCGTGATGATGCATGGTTAATGGACTGTGCTTATATACATTTGCAAGCGCAAAGCCGCAAGCCATTGGTTAACAGCAAATTTTGCTTGTTTTAATTGGTACCGCGTAGATGAAATTTAAATTTGATTTTGGCAATATGTCGGCGAATTGATCTGAGCCATTACACCACCGTCAAAACTTGCATTGCCTACGTCAACGTGAGTTTTAAGATAATGAAAGTCTTCGTAGTTTACTTTCAGAACAAGAGAATTGAAATATTACAGAGACTAGCAGTTCAGCATTGACTACTCAGTTGAGACGAAGAGAGAAGTGTTAGACAGTAGTGTCGAGCTACATAAATCGTGGTTTACTGGTTGCATCGTCTGATTTAATTTGAATCGGGAGTTGCGTGCGTTCTCTGCTCAATGGATTCCGTCGCTCAGTGTGGATGGCCAACTAACTCCACCGTTATAATTTGTTATACCTACAGAATTATAAGGTAGGAAGTGACTAGATTGCCTCATAATAAACAAATTATTTAAACATACCGATTTTAGTTATGACTTTTGCGAAAGATTAATAAAAAATATGTTGGTCTTTGCATAATTTTAAAAAGTTGTCCACAGCAAGATTGTCTTTCTTTTTGCGAACAAAATACGTTCTCTTAACCTCTTCAAAAATTGTTTAAAATGTATGTATTCGTGGTTGATAAAATATTTATATACATTAATTTATGTATCTGGCAGGAAATATACCGACAATTTTTGAAGCCTTATTTGACTAAGTAATAAGTGGATTTATAACGTATTACCTGCCTCTTCTGAGGAGAAGCCAGCTAACACGAATTGCTGATTCGGTTGTCATCTTATCCGCCTCGGCCACTATGGTTGTAATCGTTATTAATCAAGTCTCGCGAATGCATAAATTGTTTTAAAAATAAAATGTCTATTTTTCTCTATTGTGTATCAGTAACTTTTATTTATTATACTTAAACGTGTAGCAAAGGTTGCAAAAAATTACTTTACAGACAAACCAAAAGTTGTGTTATTAAGGGAGGACTAAATGTGACAGTGTGCAGTGTTAAAAAATAGAATGGTGTTTATTTAAACTTGACTTATATAATAATGAACGATATTCGCGAAATCAGTAATTGTTTCATTGTCATTTTCGCACATTAATAGTTGTTTAAGTGGTGACGTAAGACAAATCATTTCCGCTTAATTTGTCGTATATATAAAAAAAACTAAATTAAGCTATAAACCTTAATTTATTGCAAATAATAATTGAAAACAAGTTTAAGTCTGGTAAACATCTGAATGTGGAATGTACAAAGTTTGACTAACAACATGTCATATCAAATATTCTTTATTTAACAGTGTTAAATTTCGGTAAATTGTCAATTTTATCAAATATATTTAAAATAGGTCTATATTCTTTTTAACTTTAACAAATTTCTGTTCGTAATCAATTTAAATCTTGCTGGTTGGCGTAAACAATACACCAAATGACAATTTTGCTGAATTTAAACGAGTCATTTATACATTAATGAGACTGATAAACAAGGTGGAGAGATTTGGCATAATAGTACGCGAGATTCTGCAGAACCAACGCTATGTAAACTACTGAAGTCGTCTGGCCTAATTAGCGTTCCTTAAATTCGATCAAATAAGCATAGCCAACAAAACGTATTCATCGCCAGGATCTTGATCGTTAAATCGTAATAATCAGCTGGTACTTATGTTGGTATCTCAGCAAAAAAGTGCAGCTATAAAATCGGTGTTCATTTCCTGTCCTGAAGTATTGAGACAACTTTAGTTGTGTTAGAGTAAAAAAATTCAGCGTAGTAAATAGCCATATAGTCTAGGTCGCATATTGATTTGTCTTTGTTTTACTGATGGGCGAAATGATTTCAAGGTGGTCGAATTTCAAATGAATATTGCCCAATACCCTAATGTGTTAACCTTTCCCCATTCAATTAATAGATGAAAAGACAAAAAAATCCTGTTGCTAGTACGACCAGCCCTGTTAGTTATCTTCGATACAAGTACCAAAAAAACTGGCATAGAAGTGTTTTAGTTGAGGTTTATAATTCTTGATATTCTGCAACAATAATGAGCGCGCCTTCGAAAATGACAACCATCAGAGTTGGCCGAAATGTCAACATGCGCAATAATTTTTGTAATCTCGCCATTTAGTTTAACGGTAAAAATTATCATGGAAAAATCAACTGGCATGCTTTAATGTCCCATAAAATTATTTATTTTGCATTTAAAAACATTTATAAATGTCAGACAAATATATTTCTCCGCTATTTTGCCTTCAAGCCCTCTTTAAATCAAAAGGGGGCCCCCATTTTCGACGTATTCACTTTGTGCATGTCCATTAGCAAAACACGCCCTGGCTCTGCGAACCTAAAGAATAACTCATAATTTAACTTATAGTGTATTATCGCCGCCCATGTCAGCTGAGTGCTTACGTTAATTTCGTCAGTATTTACGATAATATCGTTTTCTAGACTATTCTAAATAGTGTCAATCTCCTGTATTAAAGTAATTTTTTTTCCTTTTGGCGGCTTTGGAGTGGAGGTACAAGTGGGAACACATCAATTAACGCCGAACAAAATCTGTGCACCTGGATATATAAATTACTAATGAATTTACAGACCTACGAGTGCTATCAATTGTCCCGCAATAGAAAAAATGCGAATAAAAACAAAAAATTGTAGCGCTGCGCAAACTACAACAACATTTAAGCATTCTTAGTGCAGAGAGCTATAATTTTGCATAAAACATAGTTCGAATATGATATGTGTTCCAAGCTGTTCGTTAATACATCATTAGGCAGACCGATGCACAAGGCATAACGTTCCCACAGATTGAAGCAATACATGTTAATATTGAATTATTTTAGTATGAAAACATTGTGGCTCATCGAGTTTTTGAACTATTCTTGCGTAACCCGAAGACTGTGCCTCTATCAACAGATGCATATCTGACTGAAGTAGAAAAACACAAAATTTTACAGCGTTATTTTAATTACTGCTGGCTGATTGCTTGCTTCCAATGACATAAATGATATAAAAAATCATTACAAATTCAACTTAAAACTTATGTACATGTCCTGTCATTGGTATAATATCTTAAAACTAAGTATTTTTTTGGTTGAAAGTAAACTTTTATGGACACTAATGCATAACATAATAATTGCATTTAACTGCACGTAGACAAATTAAACTGTCTACGTGTTTAAAATGAACCTTGTGAATAATTAAATGTGTGTCTACTAATAAGTTGACTTACCAGGCTTCTGAGTGTTTACATTTGTCATTGTTTTGGTTTACATTGCAAATTATCTTTGTTTATACCGAACACTTACCATGCAAAAGTGTATATTACCCAATTTGACATAAAGCCCTCTCACAGGATGGACCTACTGAGATATGAACCAGTGACCTAGTGGATGTTAAGAAAAATCCACTTATCTCATTGTTACATGGCCAATAAGAAAATTGTGTCATCTTGAATACATTACCAAACTAAGTCTAGAAATAAGAAAAATCATCTAATGTAAAAAAAGGTGGTAGTTTCTAATCAAGCGAAGAAACCAATCTTCTCTTCAAATTTCTTTTGCCATCTGTTCATTAAATTCGTTATAATAAAGGTATGTATTCTGATTGAAAATGCGATTATACGTCGTTTGGTAAAAAAATTATGTAAAGCATATTTTTGCGCGACAGGCTATTGAACAATTACGTGATCCTTGTTTTGTGCAACAAGTATTATACGTCCTCTTTCCATATTTTTATTCCACATATTTCGAGACATTCTAAGTTCCATTTTCAACGAAAAACTCATCAAACTATAAAATTGATAAGCAATAACACAACTGTCAAATTTCTTTTAAATGACTTTATATATATTTACTTACTGTGAAATATTAGAGCTATCATAGACTTAATACTACATAGGCGCGCGGCATGTATGTGTTTGTGGAATAAACCGTAAAGCATTAAGCTACATATAAATAAATTTCAGTGATTTCATAACAATTACTCAAGTTTAATTAGATAGACGTACATCAGGATTTTGTGCGTGTGTGTGCTTATTACTTTGAATCATACAGTTACTAACTAGCTAAGTGCATGTTTACGGTAATCTAATTAACATTACAGTGATCACATAATAAATACCTGACGTTTTACCATTTTGTGTTCATGACTTGAAAGTTAAACCTGATTGAAGGCGACTATACACTCATCGAAGTCAAATTACTTATATAAATTCCAATTTCCCTTTGCACGCATCAGTCTAACTTCTGCAACTGTTACGTTTTAAATTAAGTATTTACGAATGGCACCAACGATTTTGAAATATCGCTACGCCCCATTTGCAAAACTGCAACAAATAATGATGGAAAATGAGGATTTTGTAAATCAGAATCGAAAAATCGTTCCACCAAAAGGATGAGAACGTTGGATTAAGATTCGCTTATATTTAGCTGAAAAAATTTCCCGATAGCTTAATTCATTTTGGGATTTACTGATATCTAACGAAATCTACGAATTTCGGTCCTTAAAAGTGTAACACCTTCAAGCTAAATATCACCATTCTTTTGAATGCTATGTAAATTTTTCTTTCGCTAGGTAATTTTCCAGATTAACTTCATATGTCTTTACCTATTTTAAATTGTAGTCATAATGAAGCCTATTATTTACTAGCTCTTGATCATTCTTTCTGCCAGAATGCTGCAATTGATTTATGAATATTTACTTTTATTCCTATTCAATATTATCACAGACAGCAGTACAACAGGCGTTTGTAACTAATTCCCCATAAGGAAAGATTCGACTAAACTTAAACTCAAATCCAGTCTAATTAATAATGTGGAAATAAGTAATAAAATGTAATGAAAATAACAAAATATGAGAAAAGAGATTTGTGAAAGTATAAATCCAATTTGGATGCAGTCATTTACCTAAGTAACCCACAGAAATCGTGTAATCTAAACATAAACAAAATACCATTATTTGTCATGTAAGCTTCAAGACATGACAAAACTGGCAATACAGCTTTCAAGAGTTTTTTACATTATCAGAAAATAAAAATATCCGAGCCTTGCAATTAACACTGTCCAACTAAAAATAGTAAACTGAGAAGAAGATTCTAAAAGAGATTTTCAAAAAGATCGCCACTTAACTGAATTCGATGCCATAAAATGCAAGATTTCGGACCAAGAACTATAATGTGCAAATGGACTTCATTCCGATAGACGGACGGTCTCTATGCAGCACTATTTTTGTAATTAACTTTAGCTGTTTCCGTCCTGTTCAGGTCTGCTCAATATGGTTCTTACGCCGGTCTGTCCCTGGCTGCAAGGATATTGCTCTAATGGGCAGTCGAATTTAAGGAATACGCAAAACGTTACCGAGCCAATGAAGTCGATGGAAACTTATTGGCCGATCTAGAAATACTTTTACGGCAGTCAGCTTTGGTTATCCGTTTTTGGTAACCTACATGTGCTATTTTTCTCAAATAACGGTGGTCGAATGCTTGTAAGCGTATAAAATGATCAATTCTAAACAGCTTATGATAGAAATGTATGTTCAGATACATTGTACACACGAACTTTAAGGCGGAGTGTAATACCCGCGTTACGGAGGCTGTTCAAAGTTTCTCTAGCTTTTGCGAGTTATTTATATGGAAGATAAGCAAATATGTCAAATAAGTACAGCTCTATCCGTTGAATCCGACGAGTTTAAGCATTTGAGGAGTGATGCTTGAGAAGTATCTTATATTTTAAGTGTTAGAATATCATTCCGCAGGACGGATCAAAGATCGTTAATCCATTGAAAGTATCCTGGGTAAAATCATTGGTGTCGAGTAATAAAAAAATTTCGTCAAAGTAGTTAAAATTAAATAATCGAACAAGAATGATAAATTAGACGCTTGCATCTTAAATGTTTAAAAGAAGATTTGTATAAACCTTTCGCGTACATCACATCTAGTAATAAAGCTTTAGATAGCGCACTGCAGACCCTAAAGCAACTAGAAGTTTTTGAGTATAGAACGTGTATAATATCCATAAATAGATTACGCATACCACTATTTGAAAGAATATCGAATAAAACATTGTGATCCAATTAGTCAAATGAAACATTGAAGTCTTGAACGGTGGCTCTTGTGGGACGAAGATATATATATATATATATATATATATATATATATATATAATTTTTAAAGTGTTTTCCCTATTTGATCCATATAAGTACGTCCTAGTCGGAATCCAGCACGTTTTTCTCTAATATGTATCTAACTCAAAGACATGAAACGGCGAAATTTAATCGATTTAAATAAAAATACGACTGGAGTCAAGATTATAACACGATGGTTACCGAATGAATTACGATTGGTTTTTCCGATGGTAGTGATTATAGTTGAATCACTGCAAGCAACCCACACGGTCTCTCCATTCATTAAATTGCATTGAATTTTGGTCCACGCCACGCTAATTATGTCGCCAACATCCTTAAATAAGGTCGGAATAAATCTACATGTTCCGCTGCTATGTGACAGTGAAGAAAAAAGACGACATTGCGTGGTTGTTACTCTGATGTTTGTTCGAGAGTAGCGCGCAAAATTGGTGATACACGCATACGTTCGTGGATCAGGGGCAATCCAAGTCTGTAAATAAATTGATCTTTGAAGTGTTTAGCTCACCTATCAAGGCAATAAGTTGTTGTTTAATGTTCCACACATAATGACTCCCAACTAATAGTGAACTAGTATTCCACGGTGAAGAATTCTTTAAAAAATGCAAAATTGTGTTCGATCGCAATTTAATAGAGCATATTAATGTTTACAGTTTAATTTTTATCCATATTACATGCACAAAATAATTCTTTCTAGATGGGCTACCGTGATATTTCATAGCAAGCTCATAAAAAATGACATAAGTAATATTTTGAATTTATTAGTTGGCACGAATTTAGCCAAAACGTTCTTTTTCGCAATAAATACACAGAGCAAACAAAAAAGCAACTCATGCGTTATCTCCAAACAGATTGAATTCGGAGCTTATCTCAGAAAATATTTTGCACAAAACAACTAAACAGATGTCAAGCTACGCGACAATAATCAGCACCAAATACATTTAGCATTGGCGAGACACCCTCCACCAGAGCAACTGACACATGACATTTATAATTTAACCCAGGCACTGCAGACTGTATCTTAACGTTGATGGGACGGCGGTTTCTGCGCTGTTACAGTTTATCTACCGGGCAGGCTAATGTGGCGAGGTCAAATTAGTTCAGTCTAGACAATAGACTTGAATTTGGCGACCTAGTGTTACTTACAATCGGAGTATAACTATGAATTTCCTGGTTATGCGGCAGTGAAGTGTCACCATATAATGCCAATTTAATGCGGATATATAATTCAGAAATGGTATAAGTATTAATAATATTAGCCAAATTAGTAGAAGAAGAAGTAATTTTAGTATAGATTACAATGTAGTAGCAGTAGGAGGAGTAGTATCATTAGTAATAGTTGTATAACACACAGAAGCATAATTGATAGTAGAAGTTGTATTATTACTAGTTGTGATAGTAAAAAATTTATTACTATTATTATTATTATTATTACTAGTATTATTATTAGTAGTATTATTATTAGAATTTGTTTTTGTAGCAGAAATGATGGTGATAGTAGAAGTTGTAGTATTAGCAGAACTAATAGTTGTAATATTAGTAGTAATAGTTCTAGTACTAGTTGTAGAATAGCAGTAGTATTAATAGTAGTAGGATTAGTAGCAAAAGTATTAGTTGAAGCAGTAATTTAAGTAGTAGATATGTCGTAGTATTAGTAGTATTAATTTTCGTAGTGGTAGTAGTGATATAACATGTCTATAATAATCTTTCATACATTCACATTGGAGATCACCTATTTTAAGCTTCCAATCGAAGTTCGATATGACCTAGCTGACGTATAGCGCTTTAAGTTTTAAGAAAGCATGAACTTGGTAATATGTTTAAATTATTTGGAAGGAAGATTTTGGAATTTTTGATCGGTTTTCTACTAGAAATTTAGATTAATTTTATAATAAACGTATGAAGGTTCAATTTATTGAAATTATTTTGTAATATACTTACTGAGTGTTTTAGTTTCAGCCATTTTGGCAGCGAGTAAGACGAAATACTGGCTTAAAGCGAATCCCAAAATTCGTGACATGAATAAATAAACAGGACAGATTTCTGCTGAGAACAGTAAACTAAATTAAATTTTGAGCAGACGCTGGAAAATAAACTTATATGTAACCTTATTCTTGCTAATAGTTCACTGTTCACAATTAGTGAAAGGTTAAAACAAATCGAGAGCTCAGGTTAACTCACAACAAATTAACGACCTGGTCTTAAATCGAATAATTTACCCAAAAATGTTTGGTAAATTTTCTCTATTTCGAGGATAATTCTTCAGAATGCTTGCACAGAAATGCTAAATTGGATTAATGCAACTTTTTTGCTGATGATACATTTGCTAATCTTTGTACAAACAAATAATTGGGCACGCAAATTTTAACATTCCCAACATTTTGCTCATCTAAACGTCATTATGCTTCCAAATTAAATAAGTTTATGTAATTTGCATGATTTTTTTTAAATTGCAATTATTTCATAATGAACGAATATTTATCAGCTTAAAAAATCGGATGGTTAACTACCGCAATGTATTAAAATATTTTTAAAGTTTCGTGATGGCTGTAGAAGATCTGTCAATCGATACTAACCATCATCGACTAACTAAAGTCTCTGTTCTTTGGATAACAGTGGCTATTCTTTAAATAAAGTTTTCGAACTTAATGTAAACACCAATCCTATTTCCTTTAACCTGTCGTAGAACAACATAGCAAAACTACCACAGGTCGCGCACACTGTCGCATTTCGACCTTCCATGATCATCACCAGAGTACGACGGCAAACTGTCTAGTTCTGTTTTATCGACCAAAACCTAACCTACGCGTCTGACACAGTTGCCTTAATTTCGGTTGTTAGATTTTTAATTATGAACCTGCCTCATGGTAGAATTGAACTCGAGACCACTCGTGAGAAAGGATGGCGATATACCAAAGTTACCAGCCAAGATCTTGCCCCTATTACCATTGTAGCTTACAAGGGTCGACAAGTCGTCAAGCCAGATAATTCAAGAGATATGGGATAAGACATTCAAGTCGTCGCAAGGCAAATTGAAAGTATCACCAGATTTGGGAAAATCTCTGTGCTTGAATTAAGGTTCCCTTCAACTATCCGCCATAATAAGGATGATCGCATATTAATTCCGTGCAAAAATCTCTGTTGGTCAGCTCATGAAATTCAGTTGCAAATCATTGCTAATGCACATTGGAATGACACGAAATTACAATAAGCCAACTAAGTACAGAAAATAGTGAATGGTATTAACTAGTACTGTATAAATAACGATGATTACATCTTCTGAATAATACAAACAGGAAATGTCGGCAGGTCGCATTTTTTAAATCAAATATAAAGACGATCTGCTAGACTTCCCTCACACATCGTTCAACAGTTTATTTCACCTCAGAAGGATAGACGCCTTAGCGTCCAACCTGACTCGTTTGCTCAATTTGTTGGGACATTACTTCAGTCTTATTTACTGAAACCTTCTTCTTAGAAAAGGATAATTGTCATTTAGATAACGTATGTACAGATAACAGGTTGTGAAAATTTTCTTCTTTGACGTTTCATTCAGTGGACCAAAGAATATTTCGGTTAATATGGGTGAAATGTTGCAGGCAATGAAATTATTATAAACAAATTTATTTCATCCTTCTATAGAATAATGGACGGCGGGACAATTTGTAACCGTCTGCCTCCTTTGGCAGCTAAATATTATTTAATTCCATTTTATCATTTTTGAACAAAGTCTACTTTTATTCCGTTTATGACTCTTTAAGAACAGTTCACTGTCACTTCATCTTAACTCTTTAGCAAAATTCACAAAAAAATAAAATTTTGGATGAAGAATTAACAGATTGTATTATTTTGAAATGCGTGCTTTAATAAAATTCATTGTACCCTTCCTGTGTGCAAAAACAAAAAGAAATTTTATCAGATATAAGAAAATTTTCTTTCTCATGGTCTTCTCAAATATCTACTCATGAACATATCTTTATATATAAATTGGAAAGCAAAACAAGATAGAAATATGTGAACAAAGAGAGTGTGAAAAATAGAAACGTCTGCTATTGCGCAACACATCATCGAAATATCGCACGTATGTTCTCCAGACGTAGCATTCAAAGTAATTACTAAATGCAAAAACAAAAGGGAGCTAGCCACATACGAAGCCTTATGGATAAACAAATTGCAGCCGGATTTATGTAAGCAGAAGAAGCACGTACAAGCATTGAGCTTGAACTGGATGTAACGCACGCAATTTGATTGGTTTCTATTTTTCACACTCTCTTTGTTCACATATTTCTATCTTGTTTTGCTTTCCAATTTATATATAAAGATATGTTCATGAGTAGATATTTGAGAAGACCATGAGAAAGAAAATTTTCTTATATCTGATAAAATTTCTTTTTGTTTTTGCACACAGGAAGGGTACAATGAAGATTATATTATTTCGGATACGTCAGTCAATAGTGTTTTCAATAGAATAATTATCAAAACACAACAAAGTCTGCTCAGCATTTAAACCGCAACAGTTTCAAGACACCGAAACAAAGAGTGAAAAACTCACAGTTTTTAAGTATTAGGTATAGCACACCTAGTCACTAAATAGTTAAAAGAATGTCAAAGATATATGCCAAAGGTAGCTACACAAATGTGCACATATGTATGGTGCTTACTGGCGACTCATCATTAAAAGCGGGTACTATGCCCAAATCCCACTAAATATTTTGTCAATAAATGTGGAAAAATTAAACAACACAGTCCCCTTTAAATTTTGTGTATCTATAATCAAATAACGTCTTCCGAAATATGAATTTTAGGACCAATCACTATATGATATATGTACAATACCTATATAGGGAACTAACAATGCAAATTCGGAGTTAGGACAAGATTTAAAAATAATGAATAACGACCAATTCACTGATTCTATTCACGCATGTTAAATCACATTAGATTGCATGTGAAACCAAATTCATAAAATCAAATAAACCTCTATTTTAATAAAAATATATATATTTATAAAACACTAATTCGTTGTAAAACAAAGTCAATTGCCTCAAAATATATAATTTTAGTTTTACTGATGCCACTTTCTCAGGAATACTTTAAAAAACTGTTGATTATGCAATTATGTATTACGTGTTGTGCTTATAGTAAAAAATTAGTCCAATTATGCCCAGAGTGATGAATCAAAGAGAGCATAAGCGGAAAGTATAATAACATACACATTCGTTACTAAGCACGAAACGAATGTGTACGATTTTAAAATTTCCGATCAGGCTGTCTTTAGTTTATCCTTCTGGTCATAATTAAACTAATTTGTTACCATGGGCGCAACACCTAATTTATAATTGCATATATTGCACGAAGAGTACCTAAACTTGTTGATTGATTGAGCCAATCAAAGCGTTCCAACCAATGCTCGCAAGAATTAAAGCTTAAGGCATGTTAGTTTTTAGATGAAGTGCATTAAAATAGGATGGCTGAAAAATTAATTTCCTAATTTCTTATTTGAAACCAGAAGTAACCAACTGCAGGTGCTTCGTGGCACGTGGCTAAAGAGCTGCGGGATTCAAAGGGAAAATAATCAAAATATATTTAAGTATGTCAATTGAGTCAGCACCTTAGTTAACTATGCTATTAGTGCTAAAAATTATATACATAATGTTCGCGGAATCGATAAAAACACCCTTACCATACTATGTAACCAATCACGAAACTAAGCAAAATTGCGGTCCGTCGCATGTACTGACGCGTTTCGAAATTCCATGACTATCAACAGAGTTCAATGGTAAATTTATCAATGAGGATCAAACGGATATTCATGTTTAATGTTTAGCAAATCTTATATGCTTTTGTAATCACAATGGAAGATTGAAACGTGCCAGAATGTAGAAGTTACGTTAGTTTTGCTATGTTGTCAGACTGGTCGAATAAAATTGGATTGGTACTTACCCAAGGTAGGCAAACTTGATTTTAAGACCTATTGTTTTTATTACCCGAAAAATAAATTTATCTTAGCTTGTATAACGTATACTAATTTCGCAAAGACTGAAAATATGCTTTATTTGTTACAGTATAAGTATTGCGTAGGCGCCATCTGAATCAATTTCAATTTACGTTTATCTACTAGATGTTTCATGAGTTATATTTACATTATTGTTTCTTACCTCAATCTAGCAAGGTCATTGAAGTACATTTTGGTATCTATTTTTCAGTATAGATCGCATATTCGAGAACATGCCTACTCTTGTTTTAAATTCTACCATTTATAGGTTGAAGCCAAATTTTTCACATTCTACCATAATTATTCAAGCAGTTCGCTGTGTTGATTTTGAACACTAATCAATTGCTCATGTCTATGAATTAAATGCGTATAACCGCTCTCCTCATGGCTGAAGCATGTCCAAATTTCACAGAATAGTTTATGCTTCCAAACGCGTTTGTAAATTATTTTAGGTTGAGTTCGTATTGCGAGGAGTTTGGATATCTAAAGCTAAGTACTTAGTACATTGTTGAGATTAAGCCTACATGTGAATATAAATTGCTTGTCTCTACTCTAGAACTACCTTTTTTCCGGGCTAAATATCCGCAGTGTTCCTACGAATGTATACGTCGAGCGATAATTTCTACAATTAACCGCTTTATTTGATGTTATTTGTAACACTAAACGTTAAGTCGTCGACAATTTAAATAGAATAAAATATTTCGTTTACTACAATTGCCTGTTGGGCTGCGTAATATTATCCGCACTGTATAAGACCACCGATTAGATAACGGTTACTTAATTTTATTTATAATTAAAATTACAGTATAACAGATAAGAAATAAGGGAGAACGACTTAGTTACTATTAGATTAATTGAAAATATATTTTAAATTATTCTCAGACATGTTGTTTACTTAAATAGTCATCAAAGCAAGAGTTCGACCTTAGGAATTACTTTTCTTACGATAAACCTTTCCTAGCTTAGACAAACTTCTATTTCGTATCTTAACGATTCGCTGAAATTAGAGAAATTACTCGTAGTTACATGATCAGACGCATTTACAACTTTCATTTTTTATCATTCTTACCCGTGTGTTTCGTGGTTATTGGTGATACATCGGTAAGAGCCCATACAACACTCAAAAGTTTGCCGCAGATTTCTGATGAGCATCACCTAACCAGGAAACATATGTGTACATGCGATTATACCTATTGAGCATGTTGACTTTGGATCATATTTAAATTAATTTTTTACTAAATACACGATACTTAATGCAGACTTCAACATCGATTATTTTGCCACACCAAACAGTATATGACTACTCCATGGTCATCAGCAAAACATAGTAATAAAGTGATAAACGAGGAGTTTATTGCAATGAATATGATCAAGCGATGCTGTCCTACAAAAATTGGGTATTCTAAATTTCTTTTTTATGGTAAATTATTTTGATTTCCCGCTTTACTGTTTTGAATGGATGATAAAGACCCATGACCTCGTGCTACTGATAAGCGTTGCTTGACACGTTAATTAAACTCTAATATCTGTTTATTTTCAGTAATAAAACTTGATTTTATGCTATGTAATCGTCATCCTCAAAATTAATGATTGTTCACTATGTCTAACTTATTTACATGTTGAAGAAGAGACAAAAATGAAATGTTCGTGACTGCATAGAAATTATGCAACTGGCACTTCCAGTTAATCAAAATAAACGTGATAATTCGAGGAGTGAGTACGGCATACCTCTCTTTTCGTATGTTATATATGCTGTATGGTTTGATTCTCGATGGTCGATGGTGTCCATTGCAGTTCACAACGTGTCAGTAAGTGTGCTGGACCGTAGTTTTGTTATTTTTTGAGAAATATATAAAACAAAAAATTTGATTGGTGTTTATTTAAAGTTTTATCACCATTTGCTCGGGCACTTAATGTTTATTAATTGTAAATTTTAATTATTGAAATTTGTACTTGGCACTTAGTTCAAAACAGAAAGCTAAATTTTTATTAAGATTCTTTTCTTAATCCGCAAAATTAATGTTTTTATAATATTCTTTTTCATTATAAATTATATGTTATGTAAGAAAAGTCATTTTGTAGAAAAATTTCAATTAAAAATAATGCTAAAATCTTTTAGATGTCAGATTTTTCATTAATGAATTAACATTGAAAGTAACCAATAAAGTTTGAACTAAATACGATTGGATATAACATTAGTATACTTCAATTAAAAAGTATATCAAATAGTTTTATGTTACAAACAATGACTATAACATCTGTTTGAGGATTGTTCAATCGTAATAAAAACTGTTGTAGATGAATTGACTTTCACAATTTTATCATCCCAATGAAGATACCAATATGAAAAAATGCATTCGTTACACTAACCCGCTAAGCGAATTATGGCCATCTCACACTAATATCGGTAAATATTCAATAATTCTAGCTGAAATTGCAAACACTTCATTAAAATATAGAAATAAAATTCTAATGCCGTAGCAGAAATGCGATTGTGTGTTCCGATTCCTTTATTGAGTAGAATTTTATATTTAACGCGGTAAAACCTTAGCAATATTCGATATTGTTGAGGGCATCGTTAGTTTCTATGGGTGGTTTCAATAAGAATATATCTGTTGAAAGTGTTCTACAGAATACAAAATGTAGAAAATAATTTAAAGTTAAATAAAACTGTTCTAATCACCCGCTTATAAGGCTTCGCAACAAAATGGCAACATATACGGCCAGGTCTGTGGTTTTGAAATAAACATCACTGCAGTATTTTATTCGTCCAGAGGTACGGTATAACGAACACTTACCTATTTTTCGCATAATTAGGCGTTCAAACAGTAAATGTAATGGACAGTATATTTTTTATAATGCGTCAATGTGATTCCCCTAATGTGGTCGTGTTTATATTAGCGCTATCTTTTATGTCGTACGTATATACAGCCAGGAATAGTCTAAAAACGTGTATAATGGCGATTGGCGTCTGCAGACATATAAATGAGTAAATGTTCAAATTCAACATTAGTGTTTATTTTAAGATAGTTATGTTAATTATATGGAACTTTTCCCACTCACGACCAAAATGTTTTCGCAATTTTTTAAAATTGTATCAATTTGAGCAAAAAAGTGTGTCGAATATATTTTCAAATTTTGTATAATGTTTAATGTAGTGTATGAAAACATAAGTAATTTATTTAAAAATTTATGTGCAACTAGGTATGAAGAATTGTTTATTTATCAAATATTTAAAATAATATGGCTTTAATACACTAACAGGTAAACATATGTGTTTTACAAAGGTGAATGCTGGACCATTTATTTCAAAGAAATTTTAATTTTCTTCAATGAAATCCATTGAAAAATAGCAATAATTTCAGAATACAGACACAAATAAAATTTAAATACTTCTCTTTAGCGTTCAACCGAATATACGTAAGATACCAAGTGCTTCGAAATAGCCCCTCTTGTTGCGGAAAGTATTTTTTCAGCTAAAAGCTCATCAAAGCCGATTTTATTTCAAGCATATGCAATTAAATGGAATTGAGAAATTACATAGCCAATGCTCAATAGGTTATAACTTGCAACAGTGAATATCTAAAAAAATTTAATGATTACTTTACATAAATACATTTTTGTCATTATTAGGTAACCGTGCATCGTCAAACAGACTAGTCATGTTATTATTGAGCACACGTCAGTATTTGACAGATTTTCCGCAGCCACGATTTTAACCTGAGAGATTTTTCAGTCTTACTATTCATCTCCTACCTCGCGAAAGCCGTGCATTGCACGCAATGTTGCGTGACATACCAAATTCTGTTTGTTCGATCAGATTAGCAGGTGAATTGTCTTGGTATCCCGTTCGCCTAGAAGTTGCAAATAGTATTCCCAGATCTGTCATGTTAAGACAGACAAGTTGTCACATGGGAAAGTGATAACATTTAAGGGCCCAAAAGATAGATTTCATTATATGCTTTAGTTGTTGGATTAAATTAAAATTGCGCGAATTTTAACACACAAACAGACAGCTAGATCGATTTCTTCTTATTGGGCAGATAATCGCCGATGACAGAATTGCCGCGTCTGAGATTTGAACGTGGGCATAGGCTTTGGTCTAGATAATAACCTCTTACAAGGTCGATGCCACGTATTGCATCAACCTCTGTTTTTGGCCCATCCTTATTTGGAGCTGTTTACCTTTAAACATCTAAAAATTAGTCTCTGATATATCATTACAATACAGACATCGTAAATCCTGAGAAACAGTTACTTAATTAAGGTATCGCGGAGGCATTATTTGATATCAGTTGCCACTAGATCGAAAGACATTTATTCATGTTCTCGAGAATATATCAATAAGAAAAACTCAATGATAAGTATGACAGTTAAAATCGCTTGTAATGCGATATTCGGTGTCTTAGGGGTTAAGTTGCTCTACTATTTATATACGTAAAATCCAATGGCACGACTTTGATCATATCATAAGTCAGGATAAATTAAAAGTACATCAGGTAGCAAAGGTGGTTCAAACATTAGACCGGTTTCATACCTTTTAAAACTCATTTTATGCTGTTAAAAAGTTTCCGCGGACGAGACTCGAACCAAAGTACATTTGCATTGAAATCTGATACTTATTACTATGTTCCCATTGCGGTTACACACACAATTTGAAAACCTACCCCAACTTAACATTCTGCTTAGCATTTCCTTCAGATGGAACCTATTTTGAATTTCATTTAATAGTAAAATCCATCCACAATATATATATATAATTTATATATATAATCAGTATAAACTAAACATTGCAGAAGTAGACCAGTTTTCACCTTATTCGTCTTTCATCACGTACTTGCCTTAATCACCGTGACTGGAGCTCGAATGGTGGCACATTTGCTGCAAAATTCTAATAACTCATGTAAATTAAAATCCTGCTATAACACTATAATACAATTTCAATATAAAAGTTGGCTGTGTCTGTTCCAAAAATATAGATAGTGGTAGTACGTTGGAGAATTATGTCGAAAGTGATGCTTATTAGGCTCTACCTCAAGGGAGACAAGAAAAATAAGGTTGAAGTAATATTGAAAATTGCGTTCTGTACGCGGCTTGGGTGGTGCAGTGGATGATTTGAATCTCTCTGAAGCATTTCTGTTCCGTTTGGAGCGCCGCTAGCGGAAATACTGAAATCGTTCTATGAGTGCACTATCATGATGCAATTGGTATGTTTGCTGATGTTTTTGCTACATTATGCAATTTTTAGTTTATATTAATAACATACACATATATACACTTATAGTTTTATTGACATTATTTATGATTTTAGCATATGATCCAATTTATGTGTCGGAAAAAAACTACCACTAGTATTTACCTACTAGACTGATCTCGTTCTCGTGAGAAACCGAGCGTAAAGCTGGAATTTTATTTAACTGAATACCTAAGCCAACAATTTGGACATGGCGTACAATTTTCAACAATATAAATGCCTATATTATTTAGCCATTTTACGGGACTATACTCTACGTCACCTTGTACGAGCTAAGGCCCAAGCATTGTCCTCGATCTTCCATTATAGCAGAGAAATGACACCATCTAGGAAAACGATATTAAATTAAAGTTTAACGGTTGGATTTGGGCTATTTATATTTCTTTTCTGAACAAAAACATAGCATAGACTGGTAAATGAAATTAATATTCTAGCCTTACTTACTCCTTTGTAAGCATTCATCATATTTAACTTTATCATTGTTTAAATATACCTTCTTCCTATTTATCGTGTCAGTGTTATAAAGATTTATCGGACATGTATAGCTTGGACTTATTGTGAAAAGCAATACTCACGAAAATCTACATTAAATTAAGATTGGATAACAAAACACATCTGCAAAAAATTGGAAATTACTCAATGTCGCGTACAAGATGAGCTGCAAATTCTTTCCGTATAACGGTTTCATCCTCATTGGGAACTTTTCAAATACTGTCAAGAATTTTACCACGGATATGGATCAAACCCGGTCCATTAACTTTATTTACTCTACCCACTGCGTCACTCTGCCGCACCACATTGCGTGTAGTTTGCGACAGGATAGCGTAGTTAATATAGTCCCTGACTGATGCAAATCTACCTATATTCGAGCCTAATCCGCGGCAAAATTCTGGGTAGCACTCGACTTGTTCCAGATAAAGACGAATTTGGTTTCCTTGATGAATTTTCACTACTACCTTATACAGTGCTTAGTTTATACTGATAGATTTATATAGAATATTAATGTTGTTTATTTCTAGCTCCCAACCTTGATTGGAATAAATAAATAAGTTCAAATTTACCAATAGAAATTATAATTTACTTATTAAATTGAATATATTAGTTTCATGTGAATAACTAACATACATCGGGCTTGAGCTAGGTGTGGAATTCATTTCTCCGCTCTGGCTCCGACTTAAAATCAGAAGCTGATCTATGTGGACCTATTAAAATCGAACACTTTTGGCTTGATGTAGACTTATTGATTATTTCATCATCTACATTGCATTTATTTCCTCATCTTCCCTCCTTTGTTCTTCATATATTCTATTCTGCGTTTTGGCAATTTGTCTTTACTCAATCGTTAGTAAATTGGAAATGAAAAGGCAACGTTTAACAAATTAGTAGTCACACTTGATGAATTATATACTATAGGATTTTAATTGTAACAACTAAAATTGTCCCATCAAGAATGCATAGTTTTAATTTGCTGCAATAAAATGCAATCTAATTTTAAGCTGATTACTACTATTCAGCCTGATTTTCTTGAATAGTTTTATTTTTTCACTTATCAAATTCTATCGTTAAATTGTAATCTTTGTTCGAATTTTCCTTATATTACATATATGGGTTAAACCTGGACGTAGTTAAAATTACCCTCATGATTTAATCTACTCCGTTTTATCCCATCATATTTTTTAAACAAATTTTCAAATATAAAGCCTTTTTTTATTATTTTCGAAGCATTCCTTAAACATTTCAAATATGAAAACATTTCTCCTCTTGAACCTGAAGATTGCCTCTGCATTGCGAAAAATTTTGTTAATATATTAACAAATCGACAGGAATAAGGTTTAATACCATTTACTAATTTATTAATTGTCTATAAGTTAGTCATCAGTAGAAGCTGGCATTTTATTCGAAAGGATTGTGCACGCTTTACTAGATGAAATCTCCTTGGCTTGGCCAAACCAAATTTGCATTAGGCGTACCAGGTCTATTGAAAACCTACTTATATATAAAGTAAGTAGCATGTTCAGTATGCTTTAAATGTTGAACTGCTAGTGAATGTAGAAAATTGCAGTTCTAATAGAACAATACTATTAGGTCAGGTTCAATGTATGCGAGACTGCTAGAGGTGAAAGCCGCATATTTAAATTTGATTTCCATATATATTCAATGCGGTTTGATCCTCGATAGTCAGTTTGCCGTCGTACTCTGATGATGATTATGGAAGGTCGAAACGCGTCAGGGCGTTGCGGCTGGCGGTAGTTTTATTATGTTGTTCGACGACTGGTTAAATACAATGGGATTGGTCCTTTCACCAAGCTCGCAAAATTTTATTTAAAAATTGTTACCACCACTCGCGCAATCAACTATTTTTAAATTTTTTTGCCTATATATGTATATGTGGCGAAAGCTGCTAGAGTGAATGTTCATGACTAAATAAAAATTGTGCCGTACAACAAACTCTATGCCACGAAACAAGCTTCAATACACGATAATGCTCAGCTAGATTCATTTAATGGCGTTTGTTTTCAGATTTCATCCTCAGGCAAATTTATTATTCGGCTCAGCACTAGCACACTAAATTATTTATTGACAAACTAATTTATAATTATTTCGGGAGTCAATTTCTCATTATAATAGAATTGGTAATTATTTAGCATGCGCAAGTTAAATCATGTGAATAAATCTTTTGAACAAACTAAATTTACCTTCTTTTTTACTATAGTGCAGTCTTAACTATTTTATATCTGCTTGACTAACGTTCCTTACTTCTGCATCTGCCCGTTTAAGCTTAAAATTATTGTTCTTATTGTAAATTAGGCAGAGTTCTACGAAAACGATACATCTTATCTTTAGACATAAATGTCCAATCCGCTGTAGTTTTTCTCAATTTCAATTACATGATACGATTAATCCATCATTATTGTTGAATGATCTCGTCTAAATCTACTGGGACTTAGCATTATTGAAGTGAAAATCTGATGGATGCAGTCATTCAAAAAGGGCATGCCCATTGCCAGTAGGAAATTTTTGGAATTCAATTTTACCTTTGCAGGCGTTAATAAAGTTAAACAATTGTTTTGTCTTTACGCATAATAAATTGAGTAATATGCAACATGTAAGATAATTTCGTAAGAATGGCTTATGCTAAAATCAGTATTAAAAATTTATCGACTTCAATAATGAAATGCATGCATACACATTATTTTGCCTTTTATTCTTGTTTACGATATAAAATAATTTGTTAATAGATAAAGAAATGGGTACTCGATAGTCGTTTACAGCCGAGTTTCGTCCGTCTGCTATATAATAAATATCAAAACGTATTTTTCCTCTGATTATATACATTATTGTTTATTAAAATTGATTGTGTTCACATTATCATCTGAAAATACTGGCATATTAGTATGTCATTAGGTTTCAATAATATGACTTCAAATATAAATGATTAATAATGCTTTGTTATTCGTTTAGTTTATTTCTTTTTATTTTAACACGCCGATTTAATAGACCATTTAGTTTTGGTTTGCTTGTGGTTTAACCTCAATAATAAACGGTTCGCTTAGTAGTGTCTAAAAACCGAAAATTTGAATTAAAACTTCTACTGAAATAGACTTCAACAGAAAAAGTCTTAAATTTGTATTATATGTATACATTGTCAGTCTTAACTTAATTTTGCATCAGTTGGTAAAGCCAACTCATCCGGTATACCGGTTTCGTTTAAAATGGGAATTCTTTAAATTCTGTCCAGACCTAAAGTAAACATATATATATATACCTATATATATATATATATATATATATATATATATATATATATATATAATTTATATGAAAATGTTGATTTGTTTTATCATTATTGTCATGTACAATATAAACACTTATTGACAAACTATTCTTTGAGATCATTATCGCATTAATTTAATTGAGCTATTATGAGTTGGAAATTATATTCACTGTATCTTAAAATTCATAATGCTAACTTTACTTTTAAACCTAATTGAAGAAATCTACCCCTCTCATTTTATTGAATGTTTAAATTGCCGCTCATAGAACGGCATCAGTGCTGCGGATTTCGTGGTTCATTTTGGTTTCCTTTATGAAATCACTCGAATAAGATGGTTTGAGTCTCGTACGTTCGCGTGCCTTTGGATTCTCCACATGAACATATGTGGACCAAAAAAGTCCTTACTTGCAACCTAAAATAGTTTTTTTTGGTTTTGTGCGCCTGGCAATATAATTGAAATCGCATTTTAACTCGTGTTCTTATACCAGTAAATTACTTTGATCACCCCACGTGAAATAAGACAATGCTCAAATTTTCTTAAGTTGCCTATTGATATAAAGCAGGATTTTATTGCCTTTCGTTAGGATAATAAAACTGTTTTCATTTAGGCATGTTCTATAAGATTGTTTTATTTTATGCTTAATTAGATGCACACCGGATATACATCGAAATGCCAACTAATTACTTTGACAGAGTGGAGATAAACAAAAGTTCAACTGAATGGACGCCATACAGAGATTGCAAGTCAAAACTAGCTTCAAGTTGCTTCTAGTTATTTTTCCGGTTTCCTTATTTTCATATCTGAATTTTGACCTATAATTCATTAATTATGACGTTATTTCATGCAGTGCAAAGATATTTTTATAAATTTTTCTAATTATTTTGACTAATAAAACTCTTATATTTTATTCAGTTCTTTCAAAAATATCAAACAACACACGGGCAGTTTTTAGTAGAAAGGGCATAATTGAATATGAGTTAGTTATTTTCCATTAGTGGTTATGTTGTTGATGCAATTTCCCATCTGGGCATAACCTTAGTTTTTCCTATGTCGACCTTAATTTTCGATTAGGAAAACATTTATTTCCTGGAATACGCCATGCGCACACATTCGCAAAATTATTAAGAGATGATATTCGTACGAAATGGGAATTTCCATTTGCAACGCTTTGCTTTTACATACGTGTGTGATATTACAAACTAAATTGGAATATCCAATTAATTGGCTTGACTGTGTCACAAGGACATATTTTTTGGTTTCCTTGTGGATTAATTATTTTATATCAATTATCCGCATGTTTATTATATATATATATATATATATATATATATATATATATATAAATTCGCACTATGTACCAAACATTACATCAGGTAACAAAGGAAATTCATTCAGTAGACGGGTTTCGCCCTAACCGTGAACTATTTGAGTACTGTTCAGAATTTCCCGTGGACGGAACCCAAACTAGGGCACACATGTTTCGGAGGCCGGGACTCTATCTATTGGGCCGTGCCACACGCTACACTCAATTTTAGAAAATACTAACTTACGTTTTTTTAACTAGTGGAAATTTCATTTTTTGTATGACGACTAGGAAGTGTAGTTTTTTTTATTTTTTGCCGAATTTCGCATAAAGAAACGATGTTGTTCCTTTAATTCATTTGCTACTGTCGTAATGGCATAGCGACCGAAATTCACAATATCGATACTTAATTAATGAGAGATATCTTAGTAGTGAAATGTCTAGAGGCTTAATAAAACATAAATTTAAAATTAACAAACAGTGTAAACTCTAGTTTCGATCGGCATCAATTACTGAATTCTCAAGGTAATCATCATATTATTTAAATGAGCATATGTCAGTCATATTTGTTTTATTGAGCAGAAATAAGTCAATTGTATTAATACAATACAAATGACTTACTTAGTAACTTACGTAGGAATACGAAATTATTCCGAAGTGAACTCCGATGTTCCTCGGCGTTTTGCAATTTTAATAAGTGTTAAATCTTTCTCAAATAATAAAGTGTCTGCTAGTCATAAACGTGTCAGCGCATATTTCGTTTAGTGAGTAACATTTAAAGTCGCAAATTAATTGAATTCATTTTAACTACTGCTTCATACGCATGTAGAGAAGAGATTGCTCCGTCAATTTAACTCAGATGACGTCGCTGGGGATGAGCAAATAGTTAGAACGAGAAGCACGCATACGTGGCTTTAGAACATATGGTTTTTTATTTCGGTACACCATTCCGGTACTTTATAATCAAATTTGTTTTTTTATATAAAAACCTAACCCATTGTGTACATAAATTTGCCAGTATAAACTAAGCATTGCATAGTGTATAAAATGAAAATTTATCCTGTAAACCTGTTTCATCCTTATGGGGACTTCATTACGTACCATTTCTAGAATTTGCCATGGGAATGACTCGAAAATGCACACATGATTAGAGACTACTGAGTACGCCATCATTATACATGATGAACTGCATTTGAAATATTGTACCATCCTTAGCTATCTTTAGCTAATTCTGACAGCACACACATACATACACACAACAACAACACACACACACATATATATAATAAAATTTGAAACATATTCCAAGACAAATAAGTGTATAAGTGAAAACTGTGTGTGGCGTATGGCGTGTGGCAGGGTGGTCCAGCGGTTAGAGCAACAGATTCAAAAGCAGATGCGCACAGGTTCGAGCCAAGTACGCGGCAAATTCAGGATTGTACGTGAAGAGTTCCCAATAGGACCGAAACCGGTCTACTATCTGTATTCTTTTAATCAAGTTTGCGAGCTTGAAGTAAACACCAATCCCACTGTATTAAACCAGTCGTCGAACAACATAACAAAACTACCGCCAGCCGCAACGCACTGACGTGTTTCGACCTTCCATGATCATCATCAAATTACGACAGTAAACTGACTATCGAGGATCAAACCGCATTGAATATATATAGAAATCAAATTTAGATATGCGTCTGCACAATTTCTAGGCAGTCACGAACATTAAATGTTTGCAGCTTTCGCCACATATACATATATAGGCAATACGATTTAAACAATAATTGATTGCGCGGGTGGTGGTAACATTTCTGACTGTATTGCCCGTTCTACATTATACAATGCTAATTTTATACTGATAAATATATGTATATAATGGGACAGGTATTTATATCAAGATCACAACCTTGATTTAATTTATAATTGTTATCACCGCCCGCGCAACCAATGTTCATTTAATGTTACCGGGTATGATATGAAAAAATACCTAAGCACTGAAATGTTTTCCTGGCCTATATGTTATAGTGGGAAATAAATTTGCTTTTATTTGCCCTAAAAGTTAAGCAATACCTAGAAGTAACTGTGAGACGGTGTTTAAAGTGTATTCTTCAAACTAACAAGTGTCTCTCCGCAAGACGATAAATCACAAACATTCTGAGGAAAGGTATGTCGGCCAGGTCAGAAACTACGTTAAAGTCGACCCTATTGTGCGAAAGTAAGATGAAAATATCGGAGCATAATAATATTTTTTATATTACTTTGTGTGACATATCCAATTCCACTTGAAAATAAGGTAATAAAATAGCAAGTGCAATTTGTAAATTACCATAGAAAAAGGTATCAATAAAAATCGGTTCAATATTGTAAATCAGTTTCTTAAAACACAGATAATAAAAGCGATTTTTATCTTCACTATAACTAAACTCGACAACAAAATTTGGCGATTGTACTAGGAAAAGTCTTGAAACAAATGTTAATTAGGCCTAATGCTTTCATAATGCACCTGTGAACAGAGAGTGGTAAACACACACATAGAGTACGTATGTATTCGGTGTTGCGAACCTAGTAACAAATTAGTTTAGTTTTGACCAGGAGGATAAACCAAAGACAGCATGAACGGAAAGTATAATCTCATGCACATTCGTTTCATACTTACTGGTGATTCATAAAAGTTGTTCAGAAATTGTTGTAATTCTCAATTTCGGTGAACTATAGCATAAATTTATATCCATCAGGTTGATACCATGTACCGACTTGGAAACCATAGTGTTAGTACCATGTACCTTTTCGGTAAAATATTGTTGGTATCGATTACTAAAACAATAGCCATAATGCTAGTATCCTTTATAGACTCGGTATATATTATATAGTGTGAGTTAGCTTTGAAGTCGCGTTGTCGTAGACTTCATATGATGTTAGCTTCACTATTGCTGGTTTATACATTCGTCTAGGAGACTGTAACGTCCTATTATCCTACATTCTTGACCAAAATATATAGTGGTTAAAGGGCGTAATATCGGCTCCTAATGATGAGTCACCAATAAGCACGATACAAATGTGCATGAGATTATACTTTCCGTTCACGCTGTCTTTGGCTTATCCTTCTGGTCACAACTGAACTATTTTGTTACTATGTTCGCAACACCTAATACATGCTTGCATATATATTAGTTCTCCGCAACAAACAGTATTTAACATACATAGAGTACCATACACGACTTCAACAGTAAATGATTAGTTCATGTATAAATTTTCTTTTTTCAATCAATCGCAAATAAATAATGTTGCAACTAACTGCTTCGGAAATAGCTATCTCTTCGTATTTCATACGTTGTTTAAGGACCACCATCCTTAGACACACAAAATTATAAAAGCAGATTAAATATAGTGTGTGGAATAACATATTTAACAAATTTCTTTCCTGTAAGCGGGGACAGTGCTTTGTTAATAGAGGTACTTTTTAGCCCATGTCTGATTCCGGAATACTTCTATTTAAAAAAAATTTTTTTTCCTATAATCATCTTTGATTGCACGGGGGTGGTAATAATTATTTAAATCAAGTTTGATTGCTTGAAGTAAACACCATGCCGATTTTAGTTAACCAGTCGTTGAACAACATAGCAAAACTACAATGAGATTGGTGTTTACTTCAATCTCGCAAACTTCATTTAAACAATTGTTATCACCAACCGCGCAATCAATTATTGTTTAACTGTATTGCCTATATATGTATATGTGGCGAAAGCTGCTAGCAATTAATGTTCGTGACTGCATAGAAATTGTGCAGCCGATATTTTCAGTCAAGTTCAACTTATGCAAGACTGCTAGAGGTGAGAGCAGCATATTTAAATTTCATTTCCATATATATATTCAATGCGGTTTGATCCTCGCTAGTCAGTTTTCCGGCGTATACTGATGATAACGTGGAAGGTCGAAACGCGTCAGTGCCTGCGACTGGTGTTAGTTTTTGCTATGCTGTCGGACGACTGGTTGTTTACTGCAACCTCGCAAGCATGATTTAAAGAATCGAACTATATGTTCGGGTGAACATGGCTAGCTAGCTTTTTTAAAATAACCGTGTAATATGTTTTCTGTATGCTCTTTGAAAGTCATTCCAATGCGCGTGCATATTAGAGCCCACATGTTACTGACAGTAATTCAAATTATTCAATAAGTGTTAAATAAATCTATATTGACTGCATGAATCGTGATGAGCGTTAGTCAAGTAATGCCTGTGACAGGTTGAAAAAAGGAGATCGCTATCTATTATCTGTTCGTAAGCTTAGTTTAAATTATTGTTCATTTAAATATGGGGATTAATATAATAATCAACGATATGTTTACGTTGCTATATGTATGAAGAACATGGCTTAGTTTATAATTCGGAATTTTACAACGCTGCCATCGTATTCAAGATTTGAACGTTTTTCTTCACCCAAAAAATGTATTTTTGCGTATTTACAACAATGGATTAGCGAACAAAGCCTATTTCACTTTAGGCGTATTTACACCAAAATTTACCGACATACAAACCGTAATCGTTTTCAATTTACGAACAAAACTCGTCTATGGGCTGTTAATGACGTTTTTAATGACAAATCCGCAAATACTCCACATAGTTGCTAATGTCACTAATTAACACAAAGCAGACCTGGAATTTTAAAATTTTATTAAACAAACAAGCATATATTCGCACTTTAACAGTTGGTTTTGCCTGAAATATATATTGCAATGACGCCAATCAGATTTGAGTCTTGTAAATAGATAGGACCAGATAAATGCCGTACTGAATGTAAATTATCCTAAATTCGTTAGTCATGGAGGCAATTTCGTTTGAAAAATTAATCGATATCTAAACGAATCTGTTGAGTGGCTTTTGGCCAATATTACGATTTTGGGAATTTGTCTTAGGCAAAACTACAAAGAAAAACGCACACAACAAATTTGGGTTTGCAATCTATTTTTATTGAAAAAAATATAACAAGGTTGAACTTATATTTTGCCTTGAAAATTAAGTACGGTTATTTAATAATGTTTAATATCTAAAAAAATTATATCCTGAAAACTGCATAGCTGTAAAATAACGAAAATTACTGCGAACTCATCTTGAGAGATTTAAAAGAGGAAATAAAGTATAAAAAACATAATGAAATAGTTGCAATAGAGAACGTCTTCGGTTGAAAATCAGATTTTGCCATCTTTATTGTTTAAGCAATCATTGATTTAGCGGAAGGTGAAAACTAATCTTTTAATTGAGTTTGCGATCTCTATGTGTACTCTAGTCCTACTAGTCAAAAACGTAGCTAAACTACCATCAGTCACACGTAATGACGCGTTTTAACCTCCCATGCTCACTATCAGAGTACGATGGCATACTGGCTAGCGAGGATAAATCTGCGATGCATATAGAAGTAAGGAAATGTTCGATATGCAGCGCTCACTTCTAATAGTCAAGCATACTTTATTCTTGACTGAAAATGTCGGTTGCACAATTTCTATGCAGTCATGAACATTACCTTTTTGTAGCTTTTCTTACACGTATATACGTTATAAAATTAGGAAATCATTGATTGCGGGCGCTCAAAAAAATCTTTAAACCGTTTGCGAACTTGATACAAACACGAATCCTATTGTATTTAACCATTCGTTCTATGTTTCATCTCATTTAGCAGACTCGCTTTTACAAAATTCCACCTATCCCGGTGCTTCAGCCTTTGGAGTACTTTAATTTATACAAATCCTTTGATCAAGGCCAGAGTGTATGGATTTACTTGAGTAACGGTATTCAGAAATAGTTGTAATTCTCAATATCGATGAACTATAGCATACTTTGGTATCCATTATGTTGGTACCATGTACCTACTGGACAACCATAGTATTAGTACCCTGTATATTTTTAGTACTATAATATTGGTATCGGTTACTCACACTATAGCCATAGTGTTAGTATCCTTTACAGACTCGGTTTATATATTATATAGAATGAGTTAGCGTTGAAGTCGCATTGGCGAGACTTTATATGATGTTAGCTTCACTACTGCAGGTTTACACATTCGTCTAGTAGATTGTACCGTCCTATTATCCCACATTCTTCACCTAAAATATATAGTGGTTAAAGGACGTAATACCGGCTCCTACTGATGAGTCGCCAGTATGCACGAAACCAATGTGCATGAGATTATACTTTCCGTTCATGCTGCCTTTGGTGTATCCTTCTGGTCACAACTCAACTAATGTGTTACTAGGTTCGCAACAACTAATACATACTTGCATATAAATTATGTCTTCGCAACAAACAGTATTTAACTCTTGTGGTCGCAATAGAAGGCCTGCCCAGATTAAGCGTCAACTCCATATTAAGACTGCACATTTTACAAATTCGTCGTGGTTTAAATAGTCCTTCAATAGCGTAATCATCGACAACACTTTCATGGGCTACTAATAGCTGAATTGTTATTGGTCTATTTTAAATTAAAATGCTTTTGGTTCGGGAATATTATTTTGTAAACATTTAATCTATTACACTAATGATGCAAATTTTTAATTTATTAATTGTATATTTAAACAATAGGAAGCACAAACATTATATCCTTAATCATGTTTTAATCAACGACATTGATGCCACGTTGGGCCGCATTCCACGTTAAGTATTAGATGTTAAGACAATTGATGACTTCAATGAAATACTTTGGTCATCATCAATGTACGACGGAAAACTGTCCAACAAAGACCAACCTGCAATGCATATCTAATGCATGGAAAATTAGAAATGAAGCTTTCACAACTTGTAATGTGGCGTTAATTTTCATTGACTAGAATCTTAGCTGCAACATATCCATTTTTACAATTTGTTATTCAGTTAAGCCGTGCGTTTTGGGCTTGTTACAGGTTTGTTAAATAAAACTCCCATTACTATTGGTGAACTTAAATATATAATATGTAATTTCACCAATATTGACATTGAACGAACGGGTTGCAAGAGATATTATACGGAGTACTAGAGAAAAAATATTATTTATTAAATTCATATTCAGAGTAGAAAAGGACTTCCCAGTTGAACACAAAGCCTGGTTGAACTAAAAATTTTACAAGAAATGATAGACGTGAAGAGAATTAACACCGAACCTCTTTTATATGTCTATGAATTGGTCGCATATAATAGAAGACTAAGTCACGTTTATTGTTGCTCCTCTTATACAATGCACCTTCCTAATTATACAATATATATATATATATATATATATATATATATATATATATATATATTCATAACTAACAAAACATCGAAAAGAAAGCAGAAGCAGTTATTCTACGACACTGGTTTCGTCATTATACGACGCACAAAAATAATTGACGGAATTGATCTTTGAGAGATTTCTCTGCAATGTCGTTTGGTTCAGACGTTCAACAGTATTCCTAAACCGTAGAAGCCGCACATTTTATTCAGTTGGAAAGTGTTTAACCAGTAGCTACTATCTTTCGAATGTTTACGCAGTGCAAGCATCAAATGTTGGATCTCCGCGATTTGCGTTCGCATGTTGGCGCTTTCAAAGATTCGATTGCTCCCCATTTCCAAGTACGCATCGAGTTTTTTTTCCTATTGACTGAGTGTGGATTCGTTCCCTTCTTCCGAAGGCTTCAATATCGTTCACACTAACCACTGGAAATGAGGTATGATGTAATGATGAATCACTTGTAAGCATGAAATGCATGTGTACAAGAGATTAAACCATTTCATGCTGACTTTAAAAAATCATTTTCTTCCTATTTAAACCAATTTGCTGCTATATTCGCAATACCTAATATAAAATTGAATATATGTTTGCCCTCTACAGGAAAGAATAAAAAAACTAATTATCGGGTTACGTTTAATAATTCTATTCATTCCATATCGAGTCAGAAAAACAGTCGCTGCATTCTTTCCGTCACGTCTTACGATTGAGGAAATATGTAGTTGACTTGTCTTCTGAGTCCTAACTTTACGCGTATGTTTGTTTACAATTTTGGATAACGGAAGCCGCATTAGAATCTCTTACGAACGCCATACCGGGTACACACATCTCCAGTATGATTTCGTTGTCTCAAGCAATACATACTAAAGTAATCATTGAAATAATTTTTCGTAAGAGCATAATTCCAATTATAAATTTCTATATTTTTGCATTAGTTTCGATGTATGTTATGAATTCTACAAGCAGTCGCAGTAATTCAGTCACATAAAATAATTTACGCGAAGAGAAATCAAGCAATTAATAATGGATGTATCCCTTGACGAGGCAATTTATGTTTATTTTTTTCGCGTTCTGCATTTAAATAGTTAATTATATATATATATATATATATATATATATATATATATATATATATATATATATATATATATATATATATATATATATATATATATATATATATATATATATATATATATATATATATGATAAAATGGAAGCATTATTTGTAAACATATTTGACCATTTTTATGAGACAAATATAAATAATTTCATGCGTTACTCGATTATTTTTTGTACTCGCTTTGATATTTAACGCTTTATGGAAATGGTGATGATGAAGATGAAAATATTAATGATGATGACGATGCTTATTTTTTTTACTCATAACGCTTTAGAGTGTTGAAAGGCCAATATATTTTGAGCTATAACAGACTTCTAAGATGAAAATCTATTATTGCATACATTAAATTAATTAGTTACCCAAACAACTGATTGGCAAATTAGAGCATCCAATCCTGCGCTTAGTTCTTTATTCTGGAGTGCGAGGTATGAATTCCGATGAAGGAAATTTAATCGTGAAAGCGGCAGACATTGCACAATTTTTTTAAAATTACTTTATACTTTATTTCCGTTTTTTACTATTTCCTTCTATGCAATCGAGGCTTTTGCACACGAGCTCATGATTAGGCTAAACTGTCAGGATATAAACAAATATACACATATGTATAGCATTTTGCTATAAACCAACATATTGCATAAAATAACTACATCGCATAATTCAATAGACCGCCTTCGACCTTGCTCGGTTCGGTTCGGTATATACCCAGAATTTCTGCGATCTGGATTTAAATACGGTAGCATTTAGCTTAATTTCTTCATCTTCAATCTCAACTCCACACGAGTCGTGAATTAATAGCCACGAATGTAGATAGGTATCGTGTCGAAATCCAGATTATTCACAAAACTTCAGGTCATTCACCAAACTTGACTGATTATATATATATTGCCATTATATATATATATATTTGCCATTACATCAGGTGGCAAAGGCAGTTCAACCAGTAGAGGTTTTTTATCCATTGCAAATTCTGCCCAGAATTTGCCGTGAATGGAAATCGAACGGGGACTCGTTTGCTTCGAAGTCGAAGACTCTAGCCACTGCGCAACCCGTTCCATATAGTCAGTGCAACTTGAATTTAGAAAATTATTTATCTTTCTTCTTAACCGTACCTCAAGATGGAAATTATTCAGAATTATTAAAGATACGAAGATCGAAATAATCACTAACAGGCTTTCATTATACATCAGACACCATGCTATCTGGGGAAGATTTGATTGATTTGAATTTTAATGGTAGGATGTTTGTTGGATATATCTTGACAGTATAGACTAAATATCGCAAAAATTAGCAAAGGCAATTCATCCAATCGACCAGTTGTGACCTTATTGGAAACTTATCAAGTACTTCAAAGAACTTTTCGTGGACGGGAATGTAATCGGGTCACATTTGTTTTAGATTCCGAGATTATCCACTGCGCTAATCCTGCCGCAAACTATGCGCAATTTTATGCTATATAATAACTTATATTTTTGGTTATTTTTTCTTTTATTTGAAACCAATTTGGGCGCTCTTAAGATCTGAAGTTCTAGCATACAACCAAGATCTGTCATTATTAAACATACACGGTACAACTGACAGAGCGTAATTTATGCGACAATCATCTAGTTTACATGGAGATGCACAAAGAAACGAGACAATCTGGGATTCTACACTAGGAAATCTAGGCAAAGTCATTCTTATGTCGTGGCAAAACCATCATTACAGATTCGTTGCTATTTTCACTATATCATTTCCTATACAGGACCACACCTTGCAGTTAGCACTGCCAAACTAAATCCCGATTGTAAAGATTACGGTTCTACTAGAAATTTGCAACGATATCTAAACTGAGCTTGATTCTGCGACATGAAGCGCAGTGTTTTCAGCCATGATCTATGATTATTATAATCAAGGTTGCAGTCTTGATATAAGCACCTGACCCATTAATTACTTACATATGTCAGTATAAACTAAGAATTGTATAGTGTAGAAAAGGCAATTCATCCAGTAGACCGCTTTCGTCCTTATTGGGAAATCATCATGTACTGGCCAGAATTTGCCGCGAACAGGGCTTGAACCTGGGCACGTCTTCTTCGGAATCTGGTGCTCTAACCACTGAGCCTCCAATGGTCGTTTACTAATATAAATGATCTATGATGCTCACTTGAACCACTTCCTGGCAGACGAGCGTATTTAATAATACTCAATTTGAATGAAGTTGACTTTAGCTTCTTCCACCACGTAAGAATCTCTTATCTTTGAGTCTTACGCCAATCTGAGGCTGGCTGAGAGAATAAGGCTCTATTGGGCATTTAAATTGAAGGCATATATTGGACAAGAACATTGAAAAAGCTATATTTGTTTGTGTAATGAAAAGCGCTGGTTGGAGGATCATAAATGCGTCTACGGATGTCAATGTTGGTTATGCGTTGTTGATAGCATATATATGTGCTATGTATCTCAATTAATGGTGGTCGAATTTTTAAAAGAATTTAAAGTCATTCGATGCGGTATTCGAATAATAATACTGTATAATCTGCATAGGCAAGATCGGCTAAACTTCCGCCAGGTAGATCTTTGATTCTTACATCCTGAACATGTGTAAGAATATAGTTTAAACGGGACGAATTACATATTTATGCACTCTAAAAAAAGTTGTCATCCTTTGCGAATGCCACTGCCGTTTGTAAAGTTGTGCGATTATTCATTGTAAACCTTAATGCGACTAGAATTGTTTGTTTATAGTTTGTTTATATTTCAAAATAAAAATATAATTTCTTTAAGATAAATATCGAAAGAAGATTACAAATAGCTAAGTCAATTACGCACATGAAGTATAGAAATACGACCATTGTGTGACAGCGATATGTACGTCACTGTTTAAGTAGTTGCCTTAAGGCAAAATTTATATTTTGAACATTGTTCTTGCCGGAGTTTGGCTATATCCTCTTAAGTAAATAATTTAAGCGACACACAGAAACGACATAAGACAATCGAAGCAAATTGCTTTGGCACGACCAAATTCAAGATTATATAATAAAGAGTTTCACAATATCTAAATTTCCATCTCTACAGATGGGAAGTATGGCCGACTCACTTCATGAAACCGATGTGATCTCCTCATTTCATGTTGTACAAACAAGTTTAAACAACACTTTAGATCAAGTTTGTGAGCTTAAACTAAACACCAATCCCATTGTATTAATACCAGTCGTCGAAAAACGTAGTAAAACTACCACCAGTTACACGTGCTGACGAATTTCAACCTTCCACGATCATCATCAGAGTACGACAGTAAACTGACTAGCGAGGATCAAACTGCAATGCATATATATATATATATATATATATATATATATATATATACATATCGTGAATACTAATCATCACTTATACAATCATACATATACATTTTGGGTTTTCAATTGATTATGCTAGTGGTAAAAAATCTGACTCGTTTTTACTTCTGTTTCTTGTTTTGGCTAGTTGGTGAGTGTGTATGCGTTTGTGTTTGTGTGTATGCGTGTTTGCATGTAAAGGTCATTCTCGCAGTATTGCAAAGTGATGTCTGAGATCTGGTCATTATTGTTTTGATGGCTTGAGAATTAACCATTTGTGCTCATTGTTCACTGTTACATATACAAGTGCTATTTTTCCCAGTGTAGTTCATCGTTTCACCTTGTTGCGCAAATTTATAATTTCCACATGGTAACAGCGCCAGTGTGGATTGCAGTGTTAAATGCTCATATTGTTTGGAAACTTCTGTCACCGTATGCGCCTCTGTTATTTCCACTTCAGTTTGTTGCCAATCCGATTGTATGTTTGTTGATTCTAGTCGAGGGCCTGTTTGTTCTTGACTGGATACTAGTAGATTGTTGTTGAATTTTGTTATTCTTGGCCAGTCGATAAGAGATATCATGTTGATGAAACTTTTAATATTAAGTTTTGAGCTTCAATTAAACACAATCCCATTGTATTAATACCAGTCGTCGAAAACGTAGAAAACTACCGCCAGTTACACGTGCTGACGAATTCCCACCTTTCCTTGATCATCATTAAGGACGATGGTAAAAGGACTAGCGAGGATCAAACTGCAATGCATATATATATATATATATATATATATATATATATATATATATGGAAAGCAAAATCAGATATGCGGCTCTCACTTCTGTTAGTCTCTCATATTTTGTACTTGACTGGAAATGTCGGCTGCACAAGTGAAGTACAATGTATAAGAGACTATTAAATGTGACAGCCGCATATTTAATTTTGCTTTCCATATATATGTATTGCGGTTTGATCCGTTGTACTCTAATGATGATCATGAAAGGTCAAAATGCGTCAGTATGTGTGACTGATGGTAGTTTGGATATGTTGTTCGACGACTGGTTAAATGCTATGGGATTGAAATTTACTTTATCCTCGCAAACTTGATTTAAAGAATAGGTACCACCTTCCGCGCAATCATTGATTGTTTAACTGTACTACCTGAAGATTAGATATTGCCCCACAAATTATTTCCCCAAAATACTTAACCATTGTAGGAAGCTTATCACCGAACCCTGCTCTTTATCGGTGATTAAAATATACGTTTTCATTCGGTATTTCCAACACTGAGATAAGCGTTCCACATTTATGATACAGACACACTTATGGGGCTTGTTCCTAATGAATTTGGCGAAGAAAAACGTTTCTATGTAGTGTTTAACCCACTTATCAAGAAGAAAATTTATGGCGATTATTAGACTATTGTTGAGCTAGTGTTTAATCTTTTTCGGACCACTGCGCAAATAAGATGGAACAATCTTCAACTGTTGCATGATGTGAACGCTTCTTTAACATCTTCATCTTTTCTCGTCCGATAGGAGTCCGAATCAACATCTTTACTGTACTTAATATGGTAAACAATATCTCTTCGAATATCATTTCAAGTAGAGTCACCAGATTTTAGTGCCTAGTTTCGAGAAATCTTACGGATGTTTCAGAGTCTTCATGACCAATTCTAAGAAACCTTATAAAGTCACATGAAATAGTACTTGCATTGTAAAAAGCGGATCTTATATTTACCTGCAATGCTATCAAAGTTTTACTGTCAAGACTGGTTAACATCCAATTTCGTAAACCTTCATATTTTAGTTGGAAATTTGACTGATTCCGTTCGCTTACATCTATCTAAAGTTTATCCTTGTTTACCTATCCTGCAAATATGAGTGCAAATCTAAAATGAACTAGTGCCTAGTCCGATCCGACATACGTCCTAGATGAGACCACGCATTCTGTAACCTATAACTGTGTGATCTATTTGAGACTTAATTAGGCGAGAAACCGGAGGACGTTATATTACGTAGCGTATAGAATTAAAAATTTTGTCACTGCATTTATAATTTAAATACCACGCAGCCTTCCAACAGTTTTTAGGTCGATAAATATGACAAGGTGGCTCCGCCTCAAGGACAAAACTAAACAAAAATCAATTGGTCTACAACTGGAAGTCGCATTATTGAAACAACTTAGACTGCACAACGGTTTATATATATATATATATATATATATATATATATATATAGATATGTCTGTTTGAACATTATATAGCACAAGAAAACATATGCAATGTATCTAAATTATAAGGTTCATGCTTGTGTAGAAAAACTAAGTCATACCTAGAATCACCTGGTTTGATGTCAACAAACTTACACCTACAACACCAAAGATACGCATGTAAAGGATTTTTTTAAATTTTAAACTTCTTTGTACAGAAGTTCAATAAGATGAACCTATACACCACCAGGATACATATAATAAACCCACTGAAGAATATTTAATACTCAATTAAGAAGAATTTCATAAATACGGAAAAAAATTGACGTGATAATTTCCTCTCGTGAAAATACGGTCAGGTTAACAGAAGATTTCCAACGTTTAACGAATATTTTTTACAGCTGAATATTTATTGAAAAATTTCTATTGTATGGCTGACTTTAACTACCAATTAAAACAATCGAGAATGTCAAAACTATACCTTAGTTATGTAAACTTTCCCAATAACATATCTTAAATTAATGAAGTTATCAATGAATTTACTTAATTCTGTTTCAAGATATTGAAATAATTTTTAGCAGCATTGTATATATGTACGCATGTTTAATCCTTTGGTCTACAAAATTGAAGAAGCGCATGTTCGGCTGTAAGACGTCACGCAACACTGCATGTAGGAGTGCAATCGAGTAATTCTGAACAAGAGATTATTTCGTTCATCAGCGTGACGTCTTGACGTATAAATTAGCCAAAAACGTCCTTCATAAGATTGAGTGTTATCTATTCCAGACGACGTTTCGATGAAGGCTAAATCTCACTTAGTACAGATTCCCTAATGCTTTGTCTGGGCTTTTTTCAACATCTGTCAATTTTATATATATATATATATATATATATATATATATATATATATATATATATATATATATATATTCAAGAAGTATATATGTATTTGGATAAAAGATTTATATAAGCTATGATATAAATATCTCTATGGATTTGCTATTTTAGGTAACGTGATGATGGACAAGAACTTACGGATGCCTAGACTCAACGTACAAAGTGCATCCTTTATTCGATTTGCATTAATTATATTCGTTATACCGCATGTGCCATGTATAAATTGCGACATCATATAATTTTGGTTTAAATTAGATTTAGGCCGAAAAATAGCGTCACCCTAGTTTCTGATCGTTTCATATAGTAAATTGTCTTTGTCCGATTTAAATCGTTTGTCCAACATATTCTAGCATGTAAATTTTATAATATCTTTATAAACGATAATTTGTTCCTATCGAAGGTAGAACTGACAAAATGTTCCATTAAAATCTAATCCTATTGAAATGCCTTTCGCGATATGTGTTTTGACTGCACAGGATTGGTGTTTGTTGCAATAAGGTCAAATATTTGATATTTAAATCTATGCGCACTATATTAATTAGCCTAAATGTATTTGGTGAGAATTGAAATATGTTTATGTATGTAACCATAGGCAAATTCTGATCGACATTAAATCCAATTAGAGAATATAGGATAGGTGCACCTGGAGTGTCAAAGCAGTCTTTTAGTAAATTTTGGATTGAGCCTGTGTTAAAGAAAGAAGGTTTTTACAGCTAACCATCAGTAAGATTGCTTATTGGATTAGCTTTTATTTTATGTTGGATAAATTTAATAAAACACTAACAAATTAAACGTGTTATATTAACTTAAAAAGTGAATTTTCAGGAGAGAATTGAACAATATATTCAGTTAACAGTAGTCAGTTATCCAGATTAACGGGAAATCATGACACTCAGTAATGATATATATACGCCATATTTTGATAAATTTATTCGAACATTATCATTGAACTGAAAGATTTATTAATGAGCAGTGCAGGAAATAACCTGCAAGATGACGCTTTAAATCTTTAATAAATCACTTTACACGAAAAAAACCCAAAAATAAAATATTTGCTGTTGAATGGCAAACAATACATTTAAAATTCCTATTAATGTAAAATGCCAAAAGAAGACTGAACATGACGTAAACCGTGTAGTGGAATCTGAGCAGTTATCTTTCTTTGACTGTAGAGGCGCTCGAGAAAAACATTTTACTGCAGACCCGCAAATCAATAATGTCGATAAAGTCAATACAAATTCCTATAAGGAAATGCATACTTCACGGAAACGATTTTGTTTTTGGCGAAAGTCTCAAAATGATATCTTCAAAGTGGCCTGAACTTCATGGTTATTTGAAGATAATTCTTTGAGTGCCGGACAGCTTTAAACTGATTTTGTACCATGTAGGTCAAAATACAACCATTGATTGTAGAATTCATACTTTACTGTATCTTAGCTTGACAGATTAACCATTCACTAAAAAGGTATCTCGTCTTTACTAGCCAAACATTCATTAAATTAAAGGACTACATGGGTAGCATCTAAAAACCATTGCTGTTCTGCAGTAGAGAGAGAAAAATTAACTTGCACTAACTGTGTTGTTTTTTCAGGCCTCACTTGTGGTCCTGACTACAACTGATGAGTTGTCCAATAAGAGGGAAACCTAGTCTAGTTGGTAGATTGTTTTTTATAAAATATGTGTCATATAACAAAAGCCTTCTATTTATATAATATGAGATAAAACAACCAAATACATTCATTATTTTTCTACATTCTTGATAAAAGAATGAACTGTTCGTTCCAGTGATTGAGGATAATGCATTCAATTGAACTGTCACTACAACTTATAAAATGGAATTCAGTCTTCTTAAATGTATTTTGGAATCCAGTGCTAACATAATTTCTATTTCAATTTATTCAATCAAATTTGCTAATTTGAAATAAACGCCAATCCAATTTTGTTTCAGTCGCAGTACACAGAAAAATTACAGTCAGTTGTAGTGTAATGCAACTGGAAAAATAAAATATGATTGGTGCTTATCTCAATTTAAAAAAAAATTAATTATGATATTACCACCTGCGAAATCACCATAAAATAATTTCCATTTTAGTTTCTGGCGTCAATAGCAATTGTGGCGTTCGTAAGAATTTCGTAAAATTTCTTGGAAAATTTATTATCTCTTTAAATGCTTTCACAGTAATAAAACGCTATTAACCATAGGAGCTCTTTTCACCAAATTAATTTTGTTAAAGACAGAGACAACACAATATCATGCATTAGGAATTCTACTAAATAAACATAATGTACCTAAATCGTCTTAAATTAGTTATCTCTTTTAAGCATTTCAAATGTATGCACTAATTCAACCATTTTATCAGGAATTTAAAAAAACTTAATAAAACGAAGAAATGAAGGATGATATTGTTCGGAAATTTTTTTATCAATAGAGATATCTCATGCCAGAAAGCAATATGAATTCCAATTTAACGACTTCACTTGCTGTCAAAAATTACAAAATACATTCATATTTGGACGGAAATCAGTATGAACAATTATTTTATTGAGCACACTGGCCACTAATTTTAAACAAATGCCACGTTAGATATATAACAGTTAAATACTGTTTGTTGCGGAGAACTAATACATATGCAAATATGTATTAGGTGTTACGAACCTAGTAAAAAATTAGTTATGTTGTGACCAGAAGGATAAGCCAAAGGCAACATGAGCAGTAAGTATAATCTCATGCACATTCGTTTCGTGCTTACTGGCGACTCATCAGTAGGAGCTGGTATTACGCCCTTTCATCACTATATATTTGGGTGAGGAATGTGGGATAATATGACGGTACAATCTCCTAGACGAATGTGTAAACCTGCAGTAGTGAAGCTAACACCATATAAAGTCTACGACAATGCGACTTCAACGCTAACTCACACTATATAATATATATACCGAGTCTGTAAAGGATACTAACACTATGGCTATTGTGTCAGTAACCGATACCAACATTATTGTACCGAAAAGGTACATGGTACTAAAACTATGGTTGCCGAGTCGGTACATGGTACCAACATGATGGATATCAATTTATGCTATAGTTCACCGAAATTGAGAATTACAACAATTTCTGAACACCTGTTACTCCAGTAAATCCATACACTCTGGCCTTGATCGATATCAGTTATCACATTTCGCAGTAAGCATGACATCATTCAATTCAATATATAGATAATGTTTGATGTTAGCTTCACTTTTACAGGTTTACACATTCGTCACGGAGATTGTATCGTCCTATAATCCCACATAACTCACCCAAATATATAGTGGTTAAACGGCGTAATACCGCCTCTACTGATGAGTCGCCAGTAAGCACGAAACGAATGTTCATGCGATTATACTTTCTGTTCATGCTGTCTTTGGTTTATCCTTCTGGTCACAAATGAACAAATTTATTACTAGACCGAGTTAGATATGTTTCCAGTCAATGCAAAATTGGCGAAAGATACAAATTTCCCAGTATACAATTAAGCATAGTTCATATTTATAAAGCAGATCTACTGTTCCGTCAGTCAAGATGCAACTGAATGACACTGACAAATCATTATAAATGTCCCGTATTGAGAAAGATGTTATACGAAATTAGGGTAATCGGTAATGCTGGAATTGACATTGAAAGGTAGCGGATATTGGGAAAGGTTTACAATGACGGCGGTTTGACTAAATTGTACGACAGGTCAAATAGAGTATACTTCATTTTTATCCCAAATTTGGACACGTAATTTTAAAATTTGTTACTGACAATCGCGAAATCAATGTTTTTTTCATTGTAAAATGCAAATATGTGTGGAAAAAGCTGGAAAATGATTTGTTCGTAACTGCTTAGAAACTGTGCATTCGACATTTCAAATTAATATTTCTTTCTTTTTATGTGCATTTCGGGTTGATCATCGTTGGTCTGGTCCCGGATATGCTCTGATGCTGACTGTCGAATTGTGTGCAGTGGTAGTACATGCGACTAGCGGTAGATTAATTGTGTTGCACGATTGGTTAGACACAATGTAGTTGGTGTTTATGTAAAGTTCCAAAGGTGATTCTAAGAATGCATTAAAATGGATGTTAGGAGGATTATCGTACAAAATTTATTTCAAACAGAACTAATTCTGCGTGTGCAATATTAGCCTTCCGAAGAAAGCAATGATTTTATGGAAATTGATTCAGTTCTTCTGCGATCAAAATTTTCGTTTTAAGCAGGTGGCTATTTTTAACAATCTGGCATTTACATATTAAGAGTTTATCAGAACTAAGTTGTACACTATGTAGAAAGAAAAACTAGAAACTTTTATAATTAAATGGACATGGGTTGCGCTGACGATAATAACAGTTATTTAAATCAATGTTGTTATCTTGATGTAACCACCAATCCACTACTATAATATATATATATATATATATATATATATATATATATATATACATTTCTCAGTGTTAACTAAGCACTATATTTTGTAGAAAAGGAACTTCATCCAGTAGACCAGTTTCGGCTTTATTTGTAACACTTTACGTGCTGGCCAGGTTCGAGCCCTGTTCGAGTCAACTTTTTGACAGTACGCGAAGAATTTTCAATGAGGACCAAACCGTTCTACTGGATGAATTGTCTTTTCTACATTATGCAACGCTTAGTTTATTCGGTCAAATGCATTTATTTAATCAGATAGATGTTTATATCAAGATCGGAACCTTGATTTAATTAAACGTATGCAATTAATTATAGGACGTGGCTCCCTCACTCTGAACAGAAAAATGTATGCATACATTACATACATAGATTAATTATTAAAAAATAATCAATTTTGCATGGAAAAAATTGAAATTGCGTATATTAATTAAAATAAAACAAAAAATAATCGAATTGACAACAGGTCAAAGTTTGTACATGAATTAATGTCAGATGTGTTCCGACAACACAAAAGACAAAAATCTTCTGCTAATAACTCTATTCGGTGCTGAAGAAAATGCTGAAATTACGTTTCAAGGTTATTCAGATATAAAAATATGATTATATAGTCACAGGTGCTATATATTACTTAACTCCCAAAATGGGAGTATGCCAAATTCCTGCAAGGAATACAATGGTTATTATATATATATATATATATATATATATATATATATATATGTGTGTGTGTGTGTGTGTGTGTTTGTGTTTGTATATATTCCGTAGTTTCTGTCAAATATCACACAAATTCGTGGCTTACACCTTCTACAATTCAGAACAGTCTTTCAATTTTTTAGCTCGTATTGCTTAAAACACAATAACGTTAATCAACAATATTTTTATAACTGACAAATATTTAAGACCTAACTCAATATATTTCGATATACTTATTAAAATTACTTTAGTCTACAGAGTTCAGTTGATTTTTATTATGGAGCAAAAATCATTAAGTTCATTCCTTATTAATGCAATAAAAAATGCAATTTTGTTAGAAAACTTTTTCTTATGACAATAATTAGAAATATATTGACAATTAAAATTGCTGTCAAATTTCGCAAATCACTGTTATCAGTATTTGTTTCCAGATTTGTCGTGTAGACAAGATATGTTATTTATAATTATCGGAGATGATAATGAAAGATAAATTCATGATTCACGTTTAAAGCAAACCAGATGTGACTAACAAAAACGGGATGGTTAAAGTGCCGTACATCTGACAAGTTTGCGTCACCTCTACTCAGTTTAAATCAAAAAACCAATTTCATTAGTCAAATCTGTAGACTCTATGTAGACACTGATCCGATTACTGTCCTGCCGTACAACCAAGCGAAATCTGTCGGTCTAACAGATTAAAAAATGGGATTGTCTTTTATCTCAAGTCTGCATACTTCATATTGATAATGTTTGCCTCCCACCGAACTATCACCCGTAGAAAAATTGAACAATTACATATTCCAGTTGTGTCTTATGCAGTTAGCGGAATGACAGACGTGTGTAAAAAAATAGAGCGTGTACTTTATGGGAGATACAGCCGCTTTCTGGCGAAATTTTATCGCCCTAACTTGACAGTGTCACTTTAGCTATGAAAAAATATCTGCCCAAAATTTTAAACATTGCATGCATACTTGAGGAATGCATCTATCGTTCGTTTTAAACGCAATTAATTGCGTGTAGTACTTTTGAAAGATTTTGAAACATTTGCTCTTATCTATGGTTTACACAGTTTATGAGACGACATATTCTCAGTATGATTATGGTGCAAATTGTCAAACTAATGCGCCATCGAAATTTTTTCAATCAGATGGTCACATTTTAAAAATTCATTTAGCATAACCTTCAGTTTTCTTGATACCTTTCAGCTGACACCAGTGAGTACTAGCACTGCAATATCAGTTTCCCGTCTGTCACAGCAATTACATCGCATAAATTTAATAAATAGATGCCCCATGTATTAGCATTTTGGTTGGTCCTCAATTAAATAAACATTAGAGATTTCCGTCTCATTTCGGGCAAACGTTTGCCCCATTCGGCTCCACCTATTCTACAAAAGCAAAAAAATTGTTAAAAGAAATTGAACAGGGCCATCAAAGTCATAAAGGCAGTGAGAATTTGATGTTCAATGAAATATGTGTATCCAAAAAAATTTAATTTATTTTGGATTTCGTATCATGTTACGGATTTATAATTTGAATTGGTATCAAATATTCCGACAGGTTCAAATCCGAGAAATCAGCTGTTTAATATTAGATTTATATATCATTTTTATAGTAAAGAAGCGTTATCTCATATATAAAGCATCATTCCTGTTATTTTAAACAAGCAAATGGTCAAAGTCAATACACCATTTTTACACATTTTAAAACAAACACTTCAAAAATATAATTTCGTACTAGTCCTACTCTAAAACAGAGCATCTTTATTCATTGAAATATAAAATTTAGGGTTTTATTAATTTGACGCGATATTGGTATTAAAAGCACAACATTTTATTTATTATAATTTTATAAATATATCCTTTTACAAATATTTGGCAAAACTGCGAATTGGAATTTCAAAATTAATGCTAATTTCACATTAATAAGGAAGCAGAATTCTTTCAATAAAATTTCCGAACTTGTAATAAACACCAATTCAATTTTATTTAGCCAGTCACACAACAAATCAAAACAACAGTCAATCCCACGTACTGACGCGTTTCAATGGCAAAATCAATCCATAATTAATTAAGTTTTCTGGAATATCGGCTATGCGGCTCAGCCACTCTGTTAATTGTAATAAAATATTTTTTAACTGGAAATATTGGTTGCACATTTTCTAAACAATCAAGAAAATAGCATTTCTGCAGATTTAGACATTCATGTATGAGTAAAACTTTTAAACAATAATTTCTTGTGTGTGAGAAGATTATATTTATTTAAATCGCTTTCGGCGTACTTAGGTTGGACATCAATCCAATTTTATATAATCAGTCACAGAACATAAAAAGTACTTCATTAGTCACACATTCTGACGAGGAGCAGATTTTTGCGTAAGTCTAGTAACATATTCCCAAATTAGATTACGTTTATTTTAGATACAACAAAACAGGATTGCTGAGCTCCTTCCTTGTTTATTAATTCTCAATTTGATTTATGAGAACACATGTTAGTCTAAAATAGGATATGTAGACTTCTAAATTAGAACGTACTAAATATTGCATAGTTTAATATTTAATGCATTTAAACGTTTATTTTTAAAACAATAAATACTGAATCAAAAACTCAATAGAATAATGTAACAATTGGCAAAAATGTGAAATATTCAGAATTCATGAAAGACAGTGAAACAGAATATGTAATTTTACTTCTCTGCAACAGATTTTTCGGATTGCTATATAAAAGGTGCTGCTTGAAAACGATAGTTATATAATTAATTATTATATTGCATATGTAATCTTCTTTCAAATTTCTACAAAACTTAATTAAATTAAACGAACATTGGTTGCGCGGGCGGTGATAAAAATTATTAAAATCAAGTTTGCGAACTTGATATAAACACCTGTTTTACATATCAATAATAACGATTTGGTATTACTTGCAAAGTAAGCAAGATGCGTAAAATATATACCCTGAACAATGGTTATTCTGTTACCTATAGATTCTGACAAAGATACAACACATTTCGAACTGTTTCAATATTGTTTTGTCACCACTATTCTACAAATAATGGTCTACAGACATGTGACTTGCGCGTTTCGAAATTCCATGATCATTTTCAGAGCGTGCTGGAGAACTAATTAATGCATTCTTATGATATAGAGAATCAGCTTCAATGCTTTTACTACTAAAAGTCATGCAGCGTACTATCTATGCAAGCACGAGTATCATATATATATATATATATATATATATATATATATATATATACACTATAATATATTTATAGTTTATGAGTTTGAAGTAAACAATTAATCCTGTATTATTTTAACTAGTATACAACAACATAAAAACTAATGCCAGTCGTAACGCACTATATATAGACCTCCATGTTCATTATCAGGATTTATAACTGATCAAGGAGGAATAAACGGTCATATATAGAGCAGCATGATATATGGTTTTCACCTCAGTGTTCAGATACTTGTACGTGACTGGAAATGTCGGCTGCACAATTTTTATGCAATCAAGAACTATAGCTGTTTATAGCTTTCGCCACACACATATATATAGAAAATACAATTAAACAATAATTCATTGCGCGGGTAGTGGTAAAAATTCTTTAAATCAAGTTTGCGAGCTTCAAGTAAACACCAATCCCAACCGACATTTCCAGTCACATACAATGTATGAATGACTACTGGAGGTGAGAACCGCGTATCTAATTTAGATTTCTATATATATTCAATGCGGTTTGATCCTCGCTAGTCAGTTTGCCTTCGTACTTTAGTGTTGATCATGGAAGGGTCAGAAAACTAACGACGGCGGTAGTTCGCCCGTTTTTATTCTAAAACTATTCAGTTAAACGACTTGAATTTTAAATGATGTTACTTCAAGCTCGCAAGCGACAATAATTTATTACCTACCGCGCTATCATTGTTGTTGATTGTATTTTATATACTGTGTGTATCAAAACTGGTAGCTATGTTCATGACTGCGCCAGAAGTATGCTGCCGACATTTTGACATGCAGGTACTAAGTTAAGAACACATATCTAAATTTCACTTTTCATTTATATTTGTACGGTTTGATCCACACTAGTCAGTTTTTTGTCGCCTCGTTATTGATAAATGGAAGTTCATTTTGCATTACATTTACAAACAATTGTAGTTTTATTATTAATTTTGATGTGCAGACCACAAGTAAGGCTACTATATCTTATAGTGTTTCTATATATATTCTTGGTTTAATCACACTTCGTCAATTTGTAAAATTATGCAGTCATAGGTGAAACGCAGCTAAATTAGTGCAGCTCCGCAGTGATTTTTATTTATATTATTGGACATCTGGTTAAATAAATTTAGTTGGTGTTTACTTCAGCTCATAAATCAATTAAAACTAATTTCTATTATAACACAATCAATATGATTTAGTTCAACATATATAATATATATATATATATATATATATATATATATATATATATGTGTGTGTGTGTGTGTGTTTGAAAACTACAAATCATATTATTAGTATTGTAAAATTGCGCACCGGCATTTCCAGTCAGGTATAATGTATAAAGAAATTTCTAAGTGATTACATATCGTACTGCTTTCTTATATACCATATAGTTTTGATCACCTTTCAGTTTTCATCATACTCATTGATAGTCATGAGAAGGTCATACGTGTTGCGTTATTCAACTGGTAGTTTTGTTATGGTGTTCGACAAGTGGTTCAATACAATGTGATTGGTGTTGCTTCGACTCAAAAACTTGATTTAAAGAATTAAAGCTTGTTTGTATTAGAACAGAAATTATTTAAATAAAGTATTGAAACGGGGGATAAAAACCAATCAAATTGTGTTAGACCTGTCATGAACATTGCAGACGTGTCTGGCATGGGTGAGAAAAGCATGGCTGAATATTAGCTTTATGCATTATAATTTAATGGTGGTTTGACAGGTTCCCGTTGTGTTTTGCTGAAGTACATGGAAGTAAGACACGGTACAATACGTGTAACTGACAGTAGTTTAGGTATATTGTTAGACTGGTGTCCTGGTTCAAGTTCGCACAACTGTTTTAATGGAATCTTACTAGCATTCGCACAATCATGAATTGCTTAATTAAGGAATTTTTGTAGAACATTTATTACTGCAATCACGTCGAATGTCTAATTGGCAAGATGGAACGGAGTTTAAGTAATTGAATAAATTTTATAACAAAACTTGCATTATTCGCGTTAAAACGGTTATCGTATCACTTTCGTCCATTTCTTCTAAATATTGAATACAAGAAGGTCTGGAATGGCGTAGATTGCCCACGGCTTTTTAAAATTTTAATCTTATTTATCCAGGATAATATTGCCAAAAACATCAAGTCAAACCTTGGCCACAAATTTCCACACACGAAATTTTAAAACTTTTCCTTCCCCTATTTCTTGTATGCAAAAATGGCAACCATTAAAACAACAATATTATGAAATTTAATGAACGTTGCTCCTAAATTCCCTGTAAAAACATATCCACGGGCAACTTCCTTTAAAAGTTCATCTGAATTTGAGACGAAATAAGTTTCAGCAGTAAGATACGCCTAATGTGTTTAAATGTCATCTTTTTATGCATATACTATTTTTGAATAGGTTGCATTCGATTGATTATATTGACAATTGCTGCAAAGTTTGACTGCAATAGTTCTTGGCATCACTTTAATATAGATATTTAGGTTACATCGAGGTAACCAAATGTGCACCTCGACTTAGGACAATGTATAACTAGGAGTTAATTAAATAAATTTTCTGATTTAGTGCTGATTTAAGTTTATATCTGTGGGTGGACGTATGAATATTATAAAATTGTTCACAATTAGACCGACAAACAAGAAGAGATTGTCAATTTGTATCAAGAAATGGTGTACATTCAAAGTGCTTAATTGAGTGAATAAACAAGTAGAAGACTTAACAATGCTTAAGGTATAGTTTTGACAACAGCAGTCAATAGTATAATACAGTGGAGTGTACTTGACAAGCAACCAGAAGGCAATAACCAAATAACTTGCTTAAGTACAATAATGCAAGCAGAGAACTTGACAATACCTTTCAATTAAGATTATAATCATTGTTTGCTTCTATTAATATATTTGTCATTATGAATATCATTATTATTGGTATTACAATTCTAAAATAACTCTTAATACATGCATAAAAAAGTCGAAGAAAATTTAATTTAACAGTTCAATAATTGCAAAATTTCGAAGTGGAAGCTATTGCACCCATTTGAAGAAATGAAACATCACGAATAAATTAATTTGTTTCCCAATTGCCTACTTGTTTTTACCTAACCCAAATAAAGGATATCTGGCTATATTTCAGTCATAGCTGCGTTAGGGATTTTTTCTATTTCGTATGTATTCGAAATGTTCTTCAAATTTAATCTGTATTGCTGTCTGTTCCCTCTGTTTAGCACTTCGAATATTTGATTATTATTATTCTAATGCCTTATGGAATTTGATATTGTTAATTTGCTATGCGGAGCTATTATAAAGGATTATACAACTGATTAATGTATATGCTTTTCGTTTTAATCTTATGCATATTGCTACTTCCTTCAGATGTTTGCGCGTGTAGATGTATAAATCACTCCTGTCACTCATTTTTTTTCTTCCCTCTCTTAGTTTCACACACACACACTCTATCTCTCTCTTTCACGTCATGGCTCTGTCTTATGCTTATTTTTCTCACTTTCGTTTGATCACTCACACTATCTCTCTTCTGTCCCCTCTGTTTTCTTCTCTCTTTCTCTACCTTCTTCTCTCTCTTTTTTACCTTCCCCTTCGTCGCTTTCTCATTCGCTATTTCACTTTCCTCTTCGTTTTTATTTTTCTTTCTCTTTCTCACGTCCTCCTACTCTCCCTCATTCTCAAAATCTCTCTTCTTGCCTCCCATCCTCTCTTCCTTTCTCCTTCCTCTGTATTTCTTTCTCTCTTTTTCTTTCTCTATTTTAATTTCTCTCTCTCACTCACTTCATCTCTATTTCTCTCTATTATTCTCTTCATGTTCTTTCTTTCTTTTTCCCTCTCTTTCTTTCTCTATCTGTTCTCCCAGCTCTTCCTCTATTTCTCTTTCTCACTTAATCTTCCTCTCCCCCTCTCCATCTTTATCACTCTCTCTGTTTCAAACTCTCTCACTGCGTTCATCTAAGCTTCTCCTTTTCTTCATTTAATTATCACCAATACACTGTTCCCTATCGGACTATCCCGCTCAATTTCTCGCACACTCCCTCTGTTTTACTCTCTCTATATGTCTGTCTGTCTCTCTTTTCCTCGTCATTATAAGCCCACGAGATACTTTACTCAACTTAAGTAGATTGAGCAAGTGATTGTCAATGTTCTTCTCCGACCCATTTTGTGGAGGAGAGCTCATAAGAACGAACGATCTCATCTGATCCAAACGCAATTAATTTTCTATTATTTATGTATACGAAAGAATAAATCCGCGGTGAAAGGTTACATAATCAACATTAACAATATCACAGCAGCAGTTTTACTTCACATTTTAATTGATTTAACAAAGAAGTAAAGCATTCCATAATTAAATTTTAATAGAAAGTCCAGAAATACAGACACAATTGGTTCGCTATGAGCACAGAAATATAAGGATAAAAAATAAATTAAACTGCACATTACGAAATGAAGTCCCATGTTAATTGCAGTCGAAAAAAGCTGAAATAAAATACGGAGTTATTTAAACAATATTTACGATGTTGTTAATCTCAAATTTGCAAAGTCCCATTAAATAATAGCCATCTTAATCGTCACAACATGTGAAGGAAAATTTGAATAACATATTTACAGACCGGGATTCTTTCATATTTAGCCAAACCCACGTAGAATAGAAAGTAATTTGCATAAATTGTCTTCCTTAAACCTGAAATAACACCCAAGGGACAGTTACTTTTTGAATGTTTGCTCAGTGTGAGGTTCAATTGTTAAATCTCCGCGATTTGCATTCGCGGGTTGTCGCTTTGCATTAGCAGTTTGTCAAAGTTCCTGTTGATCCGAATTTCCAAGTACGCATCGAGTTCGCGTTCATATTATCTTGGTGCGGATTCGTCCCTTTCTTCCGAAATATTCAACATCGTTCAGATTAACCACCGGAAATGAGATATGATCTTATTTTCGCTGATTGACATCTTTTCGATTCCTACATTCCGGAATCATCAGCAGGCCTCTAATTACACAATGATTTGCTTAAATCTGCTATTGTAAGCGTTATACTGTGTATGTGTGATGATGTTTCCGGAGTGTAGGAGTCGAAACGTCGTAAGTCAACGAAGATTAGACCGTACCGCATTTCCAGTGGTTAGTATGAACGATGTGGAAACTGTCGGAAGAGAGGGACAAATCTGCACCCAACCAATAAGAAGACAAACTTGATGCGTACTTGAAAATGGGGATTAACAGGATCTTTGCGAAACGGATAGTGCAGGGCGACAATCCGCAAGTTTAAATTCATTGGATAGATCAAATTGTCACTTCGCAGATTCTGATTAGTTAAAGACATGATTAAAATCCGTTCTTCCCATAACAGTAAAATATAGTAGTAAAATTAAACGAACATTGGTTTCGCAGCCTATGTTAAAAATTGGCTATAATCAAGGTTGCGACCTTGATATAAACACCTGACCCTTTAATTATTTACATATGTCAGTATAAACTAATAATTGTATAGTGTAGAAAAGGCAATTCATCCAGTGGATCGGTTTCGTCCTTATTGGGTAGTCAGCATGTACTGGACAGAATTTGCCGCGGACAGGGATCGAACCTGGGCACGTCTGCTTCGGAATCTGGTGCTCTAACCACAGAGCCACCCTGCCGCCACGAAACCGGTTTACTGGACTAATTGCCCTTCCTGAACTATATAATTCTTAGTTTATATTGACAGAATGTAAGTACTTAATTGGTCAGGTGTTTAAATCAAGCTCGCAACTTTAATTATATTAAAAGGTAGATATATGCCACATAAAATGTAAATTTCGTCTTCTCAGTCATTTTTCCTAGATAAGATTAGCCGCATATATATATATATATATATATATATATATATGTTATATATATCTATATATATATATACTCTTCACATATTCATTGTACCCTTCCCTGGCTTAATTGCAAAAATCAAGCAGGAAAGGTACAATGAGCCTGTCAAAAACTCATGCATTTCAAAAGAATATGCTCATATATATATATATATATACTATATATATATATATATATATAGAACGGCAAACTCTTCGATTGACTGGGTTTTCAGTGTGCAATGGGCCCTCTTTTCAGCCAAGTGAATTTATGGATTGGAATAAATATAAAATAATCCAATGATCAATGTATCTAATTAGCCAACAGGCATTGCGACCAACTGTAAAAAATGTAAAAATTTCAAATAATGAAGCATTTTAAAGTGTAACAGATCGACTTGTAGACGAAGAAACATAGTTTTTGTCTTCCACACGATTAGGTTTGCTATTCCGTTACATGTCATACTTAATTTATATAAGAGTGCGGATTTCATATACAACGTAACAACTAGCAAATTTACGGGCTATCGTAAGTACTGGCGCGTTTCAAAATTCCACAATCGCCATCAGAGTAAAATAACGAAGGACGTCATATTTAAAAAAAATCATACTTACTTTTTACATGTATTTCCTATTGCACCTTTTCAGTCAGTTTGCCGCCGTGTGCAGCTAATGGTCATTGAAGCCTGACACGCACCCGTATGCACGACTGAATATAGTGTCTTCTTATTGCGCAACCGGCTAAACAGTACAAAAATGATGCTTATCTCAATTTTGTGAGGTTAATTTAATTTCTTTCTGCCCAATTCACACCATCAATACTCCTTAAATAGCATTATTTTCTTCTAAATATCCAGCGTATTTAATAGCCAGCCTACTGTTATTTACTCGCAAATTTATTTTCTCAGGCATATAATTTGCTTTATTTCCTAATATTTACAGAATATATGGCTTGAGGCTATAGAACAAGTATAATAACAAAATGGAAGAATGGGTGCTATAGATATAAATAAATATTTTCATAATAATTTTGAAATATCCTCCTGAACCTATTCAAAAATACCGACTCGGCAACCATACCTTGGTATCAGGTACCGACACAACAACGTTAGTGATGGTACCCTTTACATGCCCGGTATATATTTTTTGTTGTGAGTTAACATGAAGTTAGCCCCACTACTGCAGGTTTGCACATTCGAAAAAGAGATTGGACCGTCCAATTGTGCCACATTCCTCATCCAAATATATATTGGACAAAGGACGCAATAATGGCTCCTACTGATGAGTCGCCAATAAGCTCGAAACGAATGTGCAAAAGATTATATTTGCTGCTCATGCTGCCTTTGGTTAACTCTTCTGGTCGTATTTTAAAAAATTTATTTCTAGATGCACAACACATAATACGCAATTGCATACTAGTTACTAGTCTTTACATAAGGTTAGCGAACTTGAGATATATACTAGGAAACTGTTATGCGGCGAAAAACAAAGTGAAGCAATACAACGGTTAGTCGTATTTACTGACATGTTTCTGATTACTATTTTCATCATGGTATCATGACAAACAAACTGACTGAAAGGGATTTAACCGGAATGTCTACACAAGGCATAGAAGGAAAAATCATCAAAACATCATGTAAACCACTTATTTGCATTTTGTTCACCTGATTAGTAATTTTGTCCGGCCAATGGCACAGATGCCAGTTAACCAAACATTTTCATACTTAGAATGACAATGAGATAAACCACGTCCATAGATATCAGACTATGAAGTTTATGCTGAATTTTAAAAACAAATCTCAATTACAGTGAAATTTAGTTAATATTTTAAAATGTGGTATCTTTACCCATTTGAATGTCTCAGTATGTATATGCCATAAATTCGCATTGTAAATAACTATGTTTAAAGAAGATATTGATACTGCTTTTATGCATATCTCGGCAAAAGTTTGTGCAGCCCAATCGTCTTACATTACTTCACCATACAGGTGAGAAGTGCTGGCCCCCGCGGATAATTATCCAACAAAAAAATTTTATACATGGTGACTTGGGCATATTCTTCTGGCTTTCTAGTGGCTCTCGTTTTATTAATTAATGAATATATAACAATAAAATTAACGTAGGTATAGACTTATCTTTCTTAATCGTTTAATAGTTAATGTGGTTAAATAAATTAAACATTTTTTGGATAATTTATTTTGCTTGGTAAAGATGACAGCATTGTTGCTTTAATTGACGTTTCTGCATATATTTTATTCATGTTTTATTTGTTATTAAAAGTGGTATTTAATAGCTTTTTGTAAAAGAAATGATGGAAATATCCGTTAGAAAATTAAACAAAATGAACAAAATAAATGTTTTAATGAGTAAAACAACACAGTGTGCGGGTAATATAATTTTTTTTAAATTTAGAATCTCGTCAATTATAGCTGACAACGTAGGATAAATTTAAATAATTTCCTCTTTTATTATGTATTTGCATTCAATAACTAAATGTAGACAAATAAAGGACGTTTGACAATTATATGCATATATATATATATATATATATATATATATATATATATATATATATATATATATATATATATATATTCATTGTACCCTTCCTGTGTGCAAAAATAAAAAGAAATTTTATCAGATATAAGAAAATTTTCTTTCTCATGGTCTTCTCAAATATCTACTCATGAACATATCTTTATATATAAATTGGAAAGCAAAACAAGATAGAAATATGTGAACAAAGAGAGTGTGAAAAATAGAATCAATCAAATTGCGTGCGTCACATCCAGTTCAAACTCAATGCTTGTACGTGCTTCTTCCGCATATATAAATCCAGCTGCAATTTTTTATCCATAAAGCTTCGTATGTGGCTAGCTCCCTTTTTTTTGCATTTACTAATTACTTTGAATGCTACGTCTGGAGAACATACTTGCGATGTTTCGATGATGTGTTGCGCAATAGCTGACGTGTATTCACCATTTGATTTAAAACAGGCGTTCAAGTTGCAATTTTCTCTCATTCGAGTAATTAACTGTCTGGTCGACGGCCTACGTAAGTTGATCGACAACTTGCGCATGTATATTGGTAAATAATATTTGATATCGACATTAACGGCTGTTTCTCTTTGATTGCTGGTAAAAGCAAGTTTGTTACCCTAAATAACACTCGTAGTTTGGCTGCATTAAATGTGCGTGTCAATGCTGCTTTAACTTTCTTTTGTGCCATTCGGGAAACTGCATCCCCTTTAAATGGGATGTTTAGGTAGACGGTTTTCTTTTCTGGCCCATAATACGTCTGTTTCTGGTTAACTCCCCTTTTAATAATTGATTCAGTTAATTGTCTGCGATAGCCATTAGACATTAAATCGTTAATTGCTTTATTATATTCATTTTCTTTAGAATCTTGACTAACCAACCTTTCAATTCTTGAAAAGCAACCACGAACTGTTGATAATTTATATTGAAATGGCACAAAGCTGCTGTAATGCAAATACTGTGCAGACCATGTTGGTTTATGGTAAATTGTTCCGTTTAATTTACCATTAATTTCTTTCTTTAATAGTACATCTAGGAAAGGCAGACAGTCATCTTTCTCGTGCTCTGGCGTGAAGCCGATATTCTTATGTGCTTTGTTGAAACTTTGAAGCAATGTTCCTGATTGCGACCTGTTCTTAAGTACAAGAAATATATCATCCACGTACCGTATATATTGAGCACATTTACTTATGTCACTCTTCAATGATGTATTTTCTAGGTGCCCTAGAAAAATCTCAGCCAACACTGGAGATAAGAGGCTTCCCATTGCGACACCATCAGTCTGTTTTTAGGTGTTTCCATTAAAACGAAATCGTACGTCTTTCGTGCATAATAAGATAAGATTGCGTAGAGTTTGACCTGGCACCGGCGATGGTAATATATCGTGTTCTACCGCATTGACTATAATGTCAATGGTTTCATCAATTGGAACATTTGTAAACAAAGACGTAACATCAAAAGATACCAAAATCTTGATTTTAACAATTATATCTTGAATTTTGTTTACAAACTCAAACGAATCGGCAACCGAAGGAAGATGAAGCAATGCTACAGGCAAGAATTGGGTGTGTATCTTGTGTATGAGATGAACTAAGTCTTTTTGCAAGAATGAAATTTTTCATGTTTTTGCCGACAGTTATGAGGAAAAATAAAGCAAGAATTTTGAACAAATTGGAAAAAGATGTAAAACCTGGAGTTTTGTGTGATTTAATACCGACCGATCTTGATAAGCGTGTGCTTAACTTATCAAAAGTGCCAATCGATCAGCTAACAAAGGAGGCACTATCGATGGGCCGAAATTATGGAATGCATCCTTCTAATAAATGCGATGTTGATTTTGAGGCAGCATTTGAATTATTATTTGAACAAACAGTTGACCTGGAGCCTACCAGTATTGATTATAAAAATTGGTTCAACGCTACACTAGTTGATCAGGCTTCACACCTGAAATCGTCTAAATGCGCAGAGCAGCATGCGTTGACAAAGCAGCATCTAAATGAACTTAGAAATATCAGCAGAAATGCAGACATCAAAATACTACGCGCTGATAAAGGAAAGAGCGCAGTTATAATGGACAAATCTGACTACGTACAAAAGATGGAAAACGTGTTAAATGACAATACAAAATTCACACGTCTAGACGATAAATCAGATGAAATAGACAAGGTGGAGCGCAAAGTAATAAATGAAATTAAGATTTTGACAGATGCCGGTTTTATTGATGAGGCCACTGCACAGAAGCTCAAGCCAGTTGGATCATCTACACCAATAATGTACGGATTACCAAAAACACACAAAAGAGGTTGTCCTATGAGGCCAATTTTATCAATGGTAAATTCTCCGTTTCATGCACTAGCTAAATGGCTAGTTCGTTTACTTGAACCATAACGTAAACTACTAGGTAATCATTCGGTTGCCGATTCGTTTGAGTTTGTAAACAAAATTCAAGATATAAATTTTAAAAACAAGATTATGGTATCTTTTGATGTGACGTCCTTGTTTACAAATGTTCCATTTGATGAAACTTTGACCTTATAGTCAAAGCGGTAGAATACGAAATATTACCATCGCCGGTATCAGATCAAACTCTACGCAATCTTATCTTATTATGCACGAAAGACGTACGATTTCGTTTTAATGGAAACATCTACAAACAGACTGATGGTGTCACAATGGGAAGCCTCTTATCTCCAGTGTTGGCTGAGATTTTTCTAGGACACCTAGAAAGTACATCATTAAAGAGTGACATAAGTAAATGTGCTCAATATATACGGTACGTGGATGATATATTTCTTGTACTTAAGAACAGGTCGCAATCACGAACATTGCTTCAAAGTTTCAACAAAGCACATACGAATATCGGCTTCACGTCAGAGCACGAGAAAGATGACTGTCTGCCTTTCCTAGATGTACTATTAAAGAAAGAAACTAATGGTAAATTAAACAGAACAATTTACCATAAACCAACATGGTCTGCACAGTATTTGCATTACAGCAGTTTTGTGCCATTTCAATATAAATTAACAACAGTTCGTGGTTGCTTTTCAAGAATTGACAGGTTGGTTAGTCAAGATTCTAAAGAAAATGAACTTAATAAAGCAATTAACGATTTAATGTCTAATGGCTATCCCAGACAATTAATTGAGTCAATTATTAAAAAAGAAGTTAACCAGAAACAGACGTATTATGGGCCAGAAAAGAAAACCGTCTAACTCATCATCCCATTTAAGGGGGATGCAATTTCCCGAATGGCACAAAAGAAAGTTGAAGCAGCATCAACACGCACATTTAATGCAGCCAAACTACGAGTGTTATTTAGGGTAACACACTTGTCTTTACCAGCAATCAAAGAGAAACACCCGTTAATGTCGATATCAAATATTATTTACCAATATACATGCGGGAATTTTCGATCAACTTACGTAGGCCAATCGACCAGACGGTCAATTACTCGAATGAGAGAACATTGCAACTTGAACGCCTGTTTTAAATCATATGGTGAATACACGTCTGCTATTGCGCAACACATCATCGAAACATCGCAAGTATGTTCTCCAGACGTAGCATTCAAAGTAATTAGTAAATGCAAAAAAAGGGAGCTAGCCACATACGAAGCTTTATGGATAAAAAATTGCAGCTGGATTTATATATGCGGAAGAAGCACGTACAAGCATTGAGTTTGAACTGGATGTGACGCACGCAATTTGATTGATTCTATTTTTCACACTCTCTTTGTTCACATATTTCTATCTTGTTTTGCTTTCCAATTTATATATAAAGATATGTTCATGAGTAGATATTTGAGAAAACCATGAGAAAGAAAATTTTCTTATATCTGATAAAATTTCTTTTTGTTTTTGCACACAGGAAGGGTACAATGAATTTTATTAAAGCTCGCATTTCAAAAGAATATATATATATATATATATATATATATATATATATAACAATTATTTTTCTTCAGATTTGTTACTCTTACAATGCAAATTAAGAATAATTTTCACCGTTGAAAAAATTTAGCCAAAAGTTTAGCTTGTCCAGAGTTGAACATAAAATTGGAGCGAATCAGCTCGGTTAACCTTAACTAAATGCAAATTTACTCTCATTTGTAAAAATGCCCATATTTTTCCGATCTAGAGGTCATGTACGGTCCTCCTTTGTCGTTCAATTAAAGCATCTAAATGCGATTCATTAGTTTAATTGGATTGGACTACAATGGGGTTGGGGTGATACCATCCTTCCAAACAAATATATATCTAATGCAAGGAAGTTCAAGTCAATAAATTAACCAACTTCTGTGTAGATGATCATAAAAGAGCAAAATGCGTCAATAGCTTTTCAATGCTTTGTGACAGGTTAACTTCATTTGGATGGATGTCCAAGTCTGGTTGAATGAGTAAAACTGTTTATTTTATCCTGCTTCCACCCGAAAATTGCGTGATAGAGCAATTCGTTTTAGACTACATTTTCTTGTCTGCACGGTTGCTTTGGAATCTGGCACCCTGCCGCACACTACACAAAATTTACAGTTATTTACTAATTAATGTTTAATGGTTAGGTTATCCTTTAAATAGAGTCTGTATGGCATCTATTTCGACATAAAGTTTCAACTAATCATCGCCAATCTATCATAATTGAACAGACACCACACAAGATGGGACAGTGGTATTGAATAGAATATTTATATCATTAAACGAACGTTGGTTGTACGGCGATGGTGATAATTACTTAAATCAAGTTTGCGATAATGATATTTACACACGAGCCATTATGCACATGAATTTTTCAGTTTAAACTAAACATTGTGTAATTTAGAAAAGGCAATTCATCCGGTAGACTGGTTTCGACCTTATTGGTAACTCTCCTACATTGGATTTACAAGTAAATATTCGTCATTATGGTCATAAAAACGTATGTTCCTGAAAGTAAGAAAATAGGTTGCTTCACTTTGTCAATCGAAACGCTTTTCTTGTGCTGTGCGTATTTATGTAACAGGTGGAAAATTCTTTTTCCATGTCACAGATTTGCAACTACTCTTTGAGCGTAATGTGCCTAACTTAGATGTCTATTTTAACTTAACCGACTCACCCATTATTATAGTAAGCAGTGTTGGTACGAACATACTATATTAACTTACGGTTGAATGTTATTTACCGAGGCTCATTTAATCGGCAAGTAGTTTTTGCTTACACCTAGCTAAATGCCCAAATGCGTTTTGTCATGTGCGGTAGTAGTGCTAACTTTAAATTTGGCGTAATAAAGCAATCAGAAAATAATTATCAAAATAAATCGGAAGTCAAGTTAGTAAAACATCTGACAATACCGTGAAAAAGATTTCATTTTGCGTTTTCACGTTTAATATTCTTGCGTGCATTAATTTAATTGAAAATATTCAAAATAGATTATTGCATGCTTTGCAAATTGATTCGACTATGACACATTGAAACGATATATTTAGAACAATAAATCATCCAAATTAAGCCATTTAAATTATGATTTATCAAAATAACTTTGAATCGAATTTCCTTATTTCCTATTTTACTTGCTATAAACGCAAACAAGTTACTAGACCAAACAATAATTTATTGCGCGGATGGTGGTAACAATACTTTAAATCAAGTTGGAATAAACACCAATCCCATTTGATTTAGTCAGTCATCAAACAACATAACAAAACTAACGCCAATCGGAATGCACTGACGCGTTTCGACCTTCCATGATCATCATCAGAGTACGACGCCAAATTGACTAGCGGGGATCAAACCGCAGTGCTTATATATATATGGAAAGCAAATTAGATATGCGGCTCGCACCTCAAGTAGTCTTACATACGTTGTACTTGACTGGAGATGTCGGCTGCACAATTTCATGCAGTAACCGACGATCACATATCTAGTACTTTCCATATATATATATATATATATATATATATATATATATATATATATATAAGCACTGCGGTTTGATCCCCGCTAGTCAATTTGGCGTCGTACTCTGATGATGATCATGGAAGGTCGAAACGCGTCATTGCGTTGCGACTGGCTGTAGTTTTTTTTATGTTGTTTGACGAATGGTTAAACACAATGGGATTGGTGTTTACTTCAAGCTCGCAAACTTGATTTAAAGACGTTATTAGACTTCATTATACGAACGTTAAGTTTCACATTTTACCATGTGTCTTAAAACTATGTCTTACCGAAAATCTGGCAATCGAACATTTGATCGAAATATTTTGAAGTCTTTCTCTATTTGTTGACGTTATTTAGAAATTGGTGGCCACTTGCAGGTGGCGGCTTACCTCTAGTCAATTAAACCTGTTTTGCTATATTTATACTCGTTATAATTCAGCTTGACCGTCATATGCTGCCCCGAAACAATTGAGATTCATATTCGCTCGGAATCCTATAAAAACCCGCTTGAAAAGTAAGTTCATACGCATGTTTTCTGTGTGATGCTTTATAGCTTTTTTGCCAAATGAAAAACGATCACGTGTTTATACCAATTGAAATTAAAATTTGTCATAATAACTAATGAGACTCTTTATGCAAATTCGGCCTATTTTAGAATTGTTTATCCAATTTAATTGCACAATACATACTCCTTTTTCCAAACGATTCGTTATGCAGTACAAATAAGTGACATTGTTTTGTTTTTCCATGAAAGGTGTTTGGTTTTCGTGTCAAAATGCAATAAAGCTCGTTAAAAGACATTGGCAATTTTGCGTAAGTAAAATCAAAATTTCAAAATGAAAGTATTCAAGAGATTAAAATAAATAAATGCGTAAAGGATATTTAGAACACGTTCCTAATATTTCGTTATTTGCCTAATTAATAGTCGGCATTAATACCTCGAATTAATAAAAATATACTCAGTCGGCTATAAATAATTATTTAGTGCTGTCTTGCAATAATTATAATCGCAAAAATAATAATACTGATAGACAAATGATTCAGTCATTAGATTAACGTTGTATATATACTGTAAGTGATTTTACCGTTTGCTTAGTGATACATTAAGGATTTACGCAATTGTAAAACCGGAAACCACTTTATTTTAAGCAAAGCCTTGCATTATTTCACAAACTTAATTATTACTGCTGCATAATGGTTTGCAAACATTTACCACTAAATTCGCAATTTCAAAATTTAAGCGTAAATGAAGTAAAGAACCGATTTAAATTAACCAAAATCTGAAAAAGTCATGCATAGTCACACATCCAACTCAAATAAGTTATTAATTGATTTCAATTAATTTATTTTTTAGAATGAATCAGGTCATAATTTAAGCAAATATTGTTTATTAATTTGATTTAATTAATTAAAAACATTTCATCAATTTCTTAGTGTATCAGGCATATGGCCAAGCACACGAAAATTAATTCAATCAAATTTGTAAATAAATTATTTCACAACTATGTTGTTCAACTAACAGTGTGATGGAAAGGCCTTAGAATAATTTTTCCATTTATCTATCTTTCTTCTAGTTAACTATTGAACATATTAATGTTATGTACGCTATTGCAAAGGAATTTTTCAGCCGGGATTTCCAGTCAAGTGCAAATTATGCGAAGCTATTAGAAGAGTGAGCCACATATCTGATATTCCATAGCTTATAAACGCAATACGGTTTGCTACACTTCCATCAGTTTGCCGTTGTTTTCTGATTATAATCCTAGAAGTTTGAAACGTTTCGGCAAATGCGCCTAATTGAAATATTACGATATTGCGTATTTGTTCAAATATAATATAATTTGTGTTTGTCTCAATTGAACAATTTTTATTTTAAAATTATAAATGAGGTGGTTTTGATAGCTAACTAGCGTCTAAATTAATTAAATTGCGCAACGAACAGGAAAACGTTTAACCAATGCCGGTTATGCGAAACGCGTTGAATACATTACAAGCTACATTTTGATGATCTTTGGAAACGTAATGTTTACGCCTATTTCTTGCCTTTAGTTTTTAACCTAATATATATAGGTCATGCAATTATACAATCATTGATTGCACAGGTGGTGGTAACAATTATTTAAATAAAGCTTGCAAGCTTGAAGTAAACACCAATCCCATTGTATTTAACCAGTCGTCGAACAACATAGCGAAATTTCCGCTAGTCACACGTACTGACGCGTTTCTTCCTTACATGTTCATTATCAGAGTACGACGGCAAACTGACTGGGGAGCATCAAACCGCAATGCATTTATGTGGAATACAAAACTAGTTATGCAGCTCTCACGTCTAGTAGTTTCTCATTAATTGTGCTCGGCTGGAAATGTCGGCTGCACAAATTCTATGCAGTCACGAACATTAGTTTTTTATAGCTTTCGCCAAACATATATAAGTTATGAAATTAAAACATCATTGATTTTTCGGTCAAGTAAAATTTATGCAAGACTACTAGAGATGGAAACCGAATATCTATGTTTTCGTTCAATATATATGCATGGCGGTTTGATTCTTGCTCATTAGTTTACCGTCGTACTCGGATTATGGTCATGTGTCAGTACGTGTGAATGACGTTAGTTTTTCTATGGTGTTCTATTGGTGAAATACAGTGAGATTGGTGTTTATTTCAAAGTCGCAGACTTAATTTTATTTAAATCTTTTAATTTTGTTTGCTTATAATTCAAGTTGAGACAATTTTGATTTATACAACAGAAAACACGCTGTCTGAGAAAGAAATGTGGAATTGAAGATCTATGCAATTTAGCTATCATTTTTTGTGTGAGTGGTGAAAATAATTAGTTACATATAATATATAAACGTGATACTAACTACAATCCTCGCTAGTCAGTTTGCCGTCGTAGTCTGAAGATGATCATGGAAGGTCGAAACGCGTCAGTGCGTTGCGACTGGCGGTAATTTTGTTATGTTGTTCGACGGCTGGTTAAATACAATGGTATTTGTGTTTAATTCAAGCTCGCAAACTTGATTTAAAGAAAGAAAGCACGCTGTCTGGGAAAGAAATGTGGAATTCAAGATCTATGCAATTTAGCTATTATTTATTGTGCGAGTGGTGAAAATAAGTAGTTACATATAATATATGAGCTTGATACTAACAAAAATCCCATTATACACCTAATTGTCATTAAAAACTGGGCATTGTATTAGGTAGCCAAATTAAATCAACACCGCTTCCTCATGTAGAGTGATGTCTGTTTCTTAACGAGAGATTTTGGACAAATAATTGGAACTTAAGTTCTAAAGAGATGCCACATAGGCTCCATATGAATAAATGGCCAACCAAAAGCATAAATTTGTATATTGCTGCTTATCGTGCGTAGTTTGCCGCAAGATGGTACAGTGGATAGAGCCACAGACCCGGTTTTAGTCCATCTGCGGAAAAATTCAAACATTAACTTGAACAATTTCCAATAAGAACACAAACTGTCTAGCGCATGTATTTCCTCTTCTAGCTCAATCAATGCTTAGTATACACTGAGAAACGTAGATATTTTTGGATTAGTGCTTTTGACAAGCTCGCAAATTTGATTTAGATAATTGTAATGGCCACCTGCGTAATCAATAATTTCTTATATGTATAAATGTTCAATTAAATATCACTTCCCTAAGTAGCATGTTGCCTATTCTATAAAAGTAAAACTTAGTTGTATTTCACTTGATGCTTTTTTCATTCCCTTTTTTTTGTTTTATTGAGGAGAATGTCAGTTCAACACGCACCAGATAAAATCATTAAATTATTCAACATTGGCATTATCAAACAATCCTTCATTTATTCATAGATACATTTAATCAGTAAACGAATTATCGGTTATAATGACAAGTCAAATTTTTCATTTTTGTGTGTAATAAATTAACTAAATATCAATCATTAATTAAATGAAGCAAAAATCAAGCAACATCTCAATTGGTAATAGTTTTTGTTATTAAAAATTCAGCATATGATCTTTTAATTTTAAGAACAATTATATTTTTAAACAAAACAAAATGACTTCTCTATTCATGTTACTTACTTGTTAAATGCACAATAATGTAGTTTTCTCTTTGAATATTCGATCAGCTGATAACCTCAACTGCAAGTCACATGTTTATTTAATACATCTATTGGTCCATTTATAAATAAGCAATAATTATTCACTTAAGCAATTTATAAATTTATAATTCAAGCAATTATATTATTTATTTTTATGTCGTATTTAACTCGATGAATTCTTTGAACAGTCCAACAATCAATCAACGATAAATCAATTTAGTGAATTAATTAATTGTCGTTAAAATAACTTGCCAGTCAAGAGTTTAATCCCTATTTCCCACATTCCTCACACAACTATATAGTAAGTAAGGAGCGTAATACCGGCCGGTACTGATGAGTCGCCAGTGAACACGAAACGAATAAGCATGAGATTTTCGTTCACGCTGTCTTTGGTTTATCATTTTAGTCATTTTTTAACTAATTTGTTAATAGGTGCGCAGCACCTAATTCACAGTTACGTGTATATTAGTTTGTCGCCACAGACAGTATCTAACTTTTTAATCAATAGATTAAATCTCTAGCGCATCAAATTTATAAAGTCGCAAATGTTATATGGTGTTTGCCTTTATTTCTGTCTACGACGTTCCACGCCCTACTGGAGTTTTCTCATTATCATCTCAACGTAATTATTGTAACGATTTATAATGTAAACAATCAATTAAAGACCTGAAGGTCGCAACCGGCTCTTAATGCTTGTGCAATGATAAATTATTTCATGGAGCCCCAAGCACTGCAACTGCTTTACATTTCATTAATCTTCAACAAAAATTACGTTCAAGCGTACATGATGCAGACAAACGCCTACGAATTATTCATTATTATTGCGAGTAGACTAGACTGAAATAACAGAGAATTAATTGTTAATTAGATATGAGATAAATATTAATATTATTTATTTAGAACATAATAATACAGACCTTTAAGAATTTAAGAAATATATTTTCAATCGAAATTTATGTACGTAGAATTAAAATTAATTTATTTTTTAAAGATGTCTTTATTATTATTTTTACTACTAATTCCTTCAAAAGACCTATTTGCACAACGTTGATCTGTATTTTCTACTTCGGACCAAAGATTAATATTAACAAATTCTCAGATAGCAATTCTCAGCGTAACAAAGTGAAATCCGCAGCAGAATTTGGTTGAAGACACACCTATGTAGACGTACAAAACGTTTAGATAAGACGCGCCATGTAAAATAAAATTAGGTAGGAGGAAGTAACAGTGACTACCAAGATAAATTAATGAAAAATAAAAGCTCAATTTTCGTTCAAATGACTACTGTGTCTAAACGCAACCTTTGAATCTACTATAAATGAACTGTCTAATACATTTTACCTCCGCATGCGGTGACTGATCGGTGCACTGTGGAATTATAAGCGTTTTTTAATTATATGTACCTCACAATTTGGGCAATAGATATTGTTTTAAAAGAAACATGATGCACGACATACACTTACATAGTAAAAAAACAAGTTCTGCTTAAGAGATCTAGCAAAAAATATAAATGGGGCAGTTTAAACTGAAATTTTCCAATTGACTTATTGATTGTTCAATTTGTGCGATATGCTTTCCTTTGAAAAAAACCTGCATATCCGGAGGTCAAAATATATGGCAATATCAGGTAGATAGTGGATGCGCACAACTCGTAACGCAAAACGAGAACCAGGTAAATAGATATTGTTTGTCGCGAAGAGCTAATATACATGCAATTGTATATAAACAGTTGTGCAACTACTGACAAATTAGTTCAAATAAGACCAGAAGGATACAACAAATACAGTACGAACGGAAATATATACACATGTACACTTTTTTTCGTGTTTACTGACGACTCACCAGTAGGAGCCGGCTTTACGCCCTATACCCCCTGTATATTTGGTTGAGGGAAGTGGGAAAATCGGAAGGTACAATCTCCTAACGAAAGTGTAAAGCTGCAGTAGTGGAGTAATCTTCATATAAAGTCATCTACAATACGACTTAAAAGCCAACTCATTGTCTTTAATATGAAAACTAAGCCTGAAAATATTATCAACAGTGAATACAGGGATAAGTTAACTAAAAATAAAAGTTTATCTTTCGTCTAACTAACTACTGAGTCCAAATGCAATATATCAACAAACTAAACACGAACTGTCCAATACTTTTTACTTCCATATGCAATGGCTGATCTGAGCACTGTCTAAAACGTCCTGATGGATTACTAAATTTGCAAAATGAGGAGTATTTTCTTTAGATGAACCTGAAAAAGTAAACAATTGCTAGCATAACGACCACAGTAATGCTTCTGAAAAATCACAACGCAAACCGGATTTATTCCCGTGTTTTCGATAAAAAGTGAAAGACCACTGCGAATTGCCTCAGCCCGTGATTTTCAGTTTTTACTCTTTTACTAATTACTGCAGTAGTAGCTAGTTAATGGACATTCATAATAATCTGTTTTTATTCAGTCATTAATAAGTGACGAAATTTATACTTTTTAGAATTATAACAAGAATTAAAGAAGCGGTCTAATTACTTGCTTCCTTGAAAAATATGTTATCATTTGTTAACATGTGAAATTAGCAACACGATCACAGAATATAGCATAGAAGCATCGCGCTTCATTTTAAAACTCATTTACTAGATAAATTAAAATGATATGATCATATTTTCGAAATAGAAAGAACATTACGTGAAAAATATGGAAGACAATAAAATAAACTGCATTTAGCTTGGTGGAGGAATGTCTTAGGATAAAACCAGCACACAAACATTGCTTTTATCACACGGAAAAAGCAAACAACTTTTCATAGTATGCCATTAGATGCCGTTATCTCTATAAAAGAAAGAATTTGTATTATACAATTTTAAAATCCAAGTGATTATTAAAGGCGATCTTCATCAAAAGCGGAAAACATACACACAACAGCTATATATATATATATATATATATATATATATATATATATATATATATATATATATATAGCTCACAGTCTCGTATTCCCAAAATTGTACTGCCATAAAAATGAACTTTAAAAGTTCACCACATGAATAGGAATGATGTGCGTTTCAAATTTTCTGCTTTTTCCGCACCACTATCATTTTGAATCACAATTTTTTTTGAATTTGCGCATTTTATTTAAGGTCTAACTGTCCGTCATGATTCCATGCATCTCTGTCGCGTTTAAAAACAAATGTAAAACTGTCAATACTGAAAAATTGTGATCAATTTACAAATCGTATCTAAACATCAAAGAAGAATAAAATTTTTTTATTTTATTTTATTTTATTTTTATCGATTTCAATATATATATATATATATATATATATATATATATATATATATATATATATATATATATAATTGCACTGACTTCATAAACTTGACATAGCTAAGAAATAAAAATAATTTCATCTACAATATCGGTTTAATCTAATTGGAAGCGCCTCGGTGCAAGTAAAAATTATTGTGGCGTTCATCAAATTCCGGAAACAATTATGCTTGGCCATGCAAATCCTAACCTGCGCCACGTAAGCTGCACATTGTATGCAATTTTCATTTTTAAACCAAACTAGGTTGCTTTGTCACTACGCTTTAAACGTATCCTCGTCAGTAACGCCCTTGACTTCAAGGTATTGCACAGGCTATATGTCCTCTACTCCCACTGTAATCATTGAACTTGGTATCCTAGGAGGAATATTCGGGACCGGCTCTTAGGAACTATTGTTCACAAGACACAACAACGTGAATCTGCTCGGATTAAAGCAAGGCTAAAAATCATATTTTGGTATAAAATGAAAAATTTCATTCAATGCATAATATCCGTGGCGTACGGGCTGTTTCATAACTTTAAAAAACGCATCCTAATTCGGGCTGCAACCGTACAGAATTCGCTTGAAAGGAGGACTGAAAAAAATATGTTGCTATTTGATTGGAAATGTTATTTAATGTGCGGCTTAGATGGCGTATTTATTGTGTTGCAAGGCTCTGAAGCACATTCTTCTAGGTTGCAGGTCTAGACGCAGCAATTTCTAAAAGTAATTAATGCTGATGAAACCGGTCAACTTTATGAATTGAATTTTCTAACTTTTGCGATGTTTCCCCTATACAAATAACACAAAAATAATAGAATTCTGCATTTATACTTTAATTTAATACCTATTGTGTAAGAGGATACACAACATTAATTTGTTTGTCTTTAGCTGTTTTGCGTGTAAGATGCATGTAAATGTGAATAGACCAACAATTATGATAAAATTAAATTTCATAAATGTGTAATATATATACATGCACAAATATACATTCAAGCAAAGATGATCCTTATTATGTAATCTGATCTGATCAGATAACTGATAATTGTATTATTTATGCACCTATTTGTTTGATTCACTTTTCATAGTGCTTGATTCTTCACATTTTATCATTAACGTGGATTTAATTTTAAGTTCAACTCACTTATTTTGTGAAATATAAAATGTCCATTTAATTATTGTTTTAAATTCCGTTCAAAATGACCCTGCAATTCCTTGCTCACCATACAAAAATTATTTTTTATTAAATATTGTAATCCACCATGTTTTCCGTCGTTCTCAGTGTCGTATTTCTTATAATAAAGCTGTCTAAAAGCACATAGAGAAACTTACAAAGATTCGAAATGGAGTGAAATTTAGCATTTTGTGCATATCTATATTCATGAATATATTCCAATGGAAAATCTTGTTCTAACTTCATTTTCAGACAATCAGCTTTAAAAAAGAAGGGACAAGTAAGAACCCATCAATCGAGGCCAACATTCCGTGCACCGAAAATGATCAAAATTCGAGATTCTACCGACCTAAGAGTGTTATCAATTGTCGCGCACAATAAAAATGCAGTCAAATCCACAACAAGAAGGACAGCAATGCGCAAAGAGATTCGTCATTTAAAAATAAATCGAGTTACACTGAAATTCAATATTATTTTGGTAGGACTTGTTTTTGTAGTGCTAGTTTAAAATATGAATTGCATACCCTATCAGATGCGCCTAGTCTTCGAGATCACAGTCTGTCTCACGGGGTACTTTTCGTTAGCAATCAGTATGACAGTAATCGATGATCGAGGTGGGCAGCAATGTCTTCAAACACACAAAAACCTACCTGCGGCTACGGGATCCGCACATTGAAAGCAGTTCTCAGAATTATACCAACTAGCGATTTTGGTCAGAATTTACTTTGGGGGAGATGGTTTTTTTTTGACCTAAAGTTCTATCGAGTCAGCCCGGATTTATCACTACAGGATGTGCAACACGTGTGCAGACAAAATGTCATTTTGAATTAAATTTTCAAAGCAGCATTTGTTTCTGGGCATGTATAAAAATTGTCATTTTCAAGGCTTATTTGCATAAAATAGCATATGCAGGCAATACTCATGCTCATATTTAAATTTAATACGCAAAATTATTAGAGGAAGTGTTTAATTGCATGCCTGGAAAACAAATTCTTATAGATACGATTCATGGCTGCAAAGCTTTCGACTAAAATCGAGAAGTTTTAAGTTATGACGAAATCTTTAACAGATGTTTTGCATTTTAGCCATATGCAAATTAAAATTTTTCTAGAAGGCATATATATATATATATAATTTTTTTGAGAGCATAATCTTATCATTGCAGCAGGTAGTAAAATTAATTCCTCTAGTTGACCGGTTTCTTCAATAATTTGAATCCCTCAAGAACCGTCAAGAATTGGTCCGAACGGATAGGAATCGGAGAAAATTTTCATTTTATTCTGAGAATCTAAGCACTGCACCACACGTATCAAATATTATGCACAATTTTAAGTAATTTACCAGCTAATCTCTTTTGGTAGTCTTTCATTCTGGTGAAACCTACCTGGAATCACACAAAACCTGATGTCCCAACCAATCAACCCTGATATATCATTATGCAACAGACGCCATGCCATCGAAGGAAGTTATATTTAATTATATTTTTAAGGCTGAATTTTGTTTACCCATATTTTCACAGTATGGACTCAAAATTCCATTAGGTAGTAGAGGTAACACATCCAGGATTTGGATTAAACCTTATTGAGAACACGTCAGAAACTTACCGGAATTTATCGAAGACAGGACTTGAATCGGGGTACATTTGCAAGTGGTGTATTGTCTATTGTATAATCACAGACCGGGGATGGCTAGTTAGAACTTAGTCTATAATTCTTTCACCTGGAGAAAAGGCTAAAAAAACTTATGGGGTTATATGACATAAAATTGTGTGTAGGATAAAGTACAAGTGGCGCAGTTGATAGAATTGCGGATTCTTAATAAAATAGGCCCCTGGTCATTTTGCGTTCGTAGAAAATTCAGAACAGTACTTGCAGAGATCCGAATGATGACAGTTCTACTGGATGAACTTACTTTGATACTTGATGCAATGTTGAAGTGATACATGATGAAAATCCTGCCATCGGAATAAAATTATATATATATATATATATATATATATATATATATAAAATAGAAGAAAGAACACATTAATAACCAGTAGATAAAGGCCATTTATTTCATGAATACTAATCATCTCTTATACAATCATACATATTTATACATTTTGGGTTTTCAATTAATTATGCTAGTGGTAACAATTCTGACTCGTTTTTACTACTGTTTCTTGTTTTGACTAGTTGGTGAGTGTGTATGCGTTTGTGTTTGTATTGTGTATGCATGTTTGCATGTAAAGGTCATTCTCGCAGTATTGCAAAGTGATGTCTGAGATCTGGTCATTATTGTTTTGATGGCTTGAGAATTAACCATTTTTGCGCATTGTTCACTGTTACATATACAAGTGCTATTTTTCCCAGTGTAGTTGATCGTTTCACCTTGTTGCGCAAAGTTTTCGTTTCCACATGGTAACAACACCAGTGTGGATTGCAGAGTTAAACGCTCACAATGTTTGGAGACTTCTGTCATCGTATGCGCCTCTGTTATTTCCACTTCAGTTTGTACAGATCTGGTTAACATGTTTGTTGATTCTAGTCGAGAGCTTGTTTGTTCTTGACTGGATACTTGTAGATTGTTGTTGAATTGACTAGTGCGCATTCTACAAAAGGTATGTAGATGATATCTTGTTGTTCATCTCAGAAGCAACAGACCCTTCCGAAATCCTCAAACAAGGAAATGGAGTCGATCCAGACGTCAAATTGACTCTTGAAGTAGAGAAAGACGACAGTTTTCCCTACCTTGACATCAAATTCACTCGAGAAGCAAACGGGGATTTGACACTGGCCATACATAGAAAATCCACTTTCACCGGACAATACATTCAATACAACAGTAGTGTGCCAAAATCCCACAAAAGAAACTTAGTAAACAACCTAGCAAACAGAATCAGGAAGATCTGCTCTGAACACAAGATTGAGGAAGAACTGGGCTACCTCCGGAAAATTTTGCTAATGAATAACTACCCAGAGCGTTTGATTGATGTCAACATCAGACCACGGCAGATTCGTACTAGAGAGCATACCGTCAAGCAGAATTTCCTAAACTTACCATTTAGAGGCGACGTACCAGCCTCAATAATTGCACGGCGGCTGAATAGAATAACTAAGGATAACTTTCCCAGTGTTAAAGTTAATATGACATTTAGTACACAGAGAATCATGAGGTTGGATGCCAAAGATCAATTGCCAATTCTCTCCAAATCATTCATAGTCTACAAATTCTCATGTATGTGCGGTAGCACATATATCGGACGTACGAAGAAGCAATTGATAAGCAGAATCCAGCAACATTTGCCACAGAAATTGATTAACAAAGGCTTGCCACCGTCAGGAAAATCAGCTATTTCCGATCATATATTGGCAACGGGGCACCCTGTCAATTCGACCAATTTCACAATTCTACATAAAGCAAAATCAGAAAAATTATTATTTATCTACGAAGCCCTTTACATAAAACAACAAGCACCTGACCTTAATATTCAAAAGTTTCATCAACATGATATCCTTATCGACTGGCCAAGAATAACAAAATTCAACAACAATCTACTAGTATCCAGCCAAGAACAAACAGGCCCTCGACTAGAATCAACAAACGTACAATCGGATTGGCAACAAACTGAAGTGGAAATAACAGAGGCGCATACGATGACAGAAGTCTCCAAACAATGTGAGCGTTTAACACTGCAATCAACACTGGCGTTGTTACCACGTGAAAACTTTGCGCAACGAGGTGAAACGATCAACTATACTGGGAAAAATAGCACTTGTATATGTAACAGTGAACAATGCGCACAAATGGTTAATTCTCAAGCTATCAAAACAATAATGACAAGATCTCAGACATCACTTCGCAATACTGCGAGAATGACCTTTACATGCAAACACGCATACACACAAACACAAACGCATACACACTCACCAACTAGTCAAAACAAGAAACAGCAGTAAAAACGAGTCAGATTTGTTACCACTAGCATAATCAATTGAAAACCCAAAATGTATAAATATGTATGATTGTATAAGAGATGATTAGTATTCACGAAATAAATGGCCTTTATCCACTTTGTTATTTGTGTTTTCCTAATTATAAGAATACTGTGGTAAATTAAAAAGGAATGGACATCATAAAGATTATCAAAGAGCGGGGTCAGCCTTTTACCCGTAAGGAACTAAACACTTATATTGCAGCCAACTGTACGTGTGCCAAACTTCTAGAAAGAATTAAGTTCTTCAAATCGTGTTTAGAATCAGATGTTGTGCCAAAACGATTCCTCAAGCAATGCAGAAGAAATAACCAAAAACCGACGAATAAACTTATAAGTCGCTTATTGCTCAATGGTATCGAGGACAACCAATCAAAACTGCAAGATGCTGAGAGCATCATTCAATCACTGGGTTGTCAAATTGCAAGACTGAACGACGGCGAATACACCGCTTTCACAAAGAAGATAGAAACACTGATGAAAATAACAGCGGACAAAGAAACCAAGGACCTCACGAGAGACCTGGACAAATTTCCTACGCAATCAAAATTTCCTACGAACCCAGACGCTTTTATTCACAATTATTCAAAAGTGATCTTGTCAAAACACCAGAAAGAATTACTCTCCTTAGGAGCAAAATTCTGCGTAGTCAAGAAAAACCTAAGTGAACGTGACATTATTGACATTCAGGCTGGAACGGAAAATTTCTACAATGACTTAACGAAAGACACCGCCCCACATGCATTCAATGGACAAGGACTGAAAGCTGAGATAGTAAGCGCACTAGAACAATACAAGAAGGAATTCAAAGGCAGCCAAATCATCACAAAACAGCACATAGACGAACTCAGAAAACTCCAATCAGACAAATCCATACGACTTGCCACACCCGACAAAGGATCAGGAATTGTTATACTTGAAGCCGACGCTTACAGGAAGGCCATGAACGATATAATAAATGATCAATCTAAATTTAAGCATGACATCAAACAGAAAGATGATTCAACGAACATCGAATCAAGAATTAATGCAATTTTGAAAAAGATGGAAAAACATGTTCTAACATCGATGGCTGACTCCGAGATTAGATCAAAACTCACAGAAGACATCCAAAAAGCAAAACCAGTCGGAACAAACACCGCAAGATTGTACGGCAAACCAAAAACTCATAAAGCCGTGACAGCCTCAGGAGCTCCTTCGATGCGGCCCATTATGTCAATGATCAACGCTCCACAACATAAACCAGCCAAATTTCTCTGCAAACTACTTGAACCAATACGGAGCATCATAAACGCTAACACTATCAAGGACTCCTTCGAACTAGCAAATGAATTGAAGGGGAAGAACATCCTACAGAATAAAATGGTCTCGCTTGACGTCTCATCCTTATTTACAAACATACCACTGGATAAGACAACGGAGATCTTGTGTGACCTCATCAAAAATGAGTTTTTTGACTTCCCTATAGACACCAATGACATCAAAGACCTCATATTAGCATGTACTAAAAACGTGCAATTTACATTCGAAGGGATATACTACCGCCAGATCAATGGTGTAGCTATGGGAAGTTGCATCGCACCCCTCCTGGCAGATGTATACATGTATCACCTGGAAAAAACGAGCCTAAAAGGTATAATTGACCAGTGCGCACTCTACAAAAGGTATGTAGATGATATCTTGTTGTTCATCTCAGAAGCAGCAGACCCTTCCGAAATCCTCAAACAAGCAAATGGAGTCGATCCAGACATCAAATTCACTCTCGAGGTAGAGAAAGACGACAGTTTTCCCTTCCTTGACATCAAACTCACTCGAGAAGCAAACGGAGATTTGACACTGGCCATACATAGAAAATCCACTTTCACCGGACAATACATTCACTACAACAGTAGTGTGCCAAAATCCCACAAAAGAAACTTAGTAAACAACCTAGCAAACAGAATCAGGAAGATCTGCTCTGAACACAAGATTGAGGAAGAACTGGGCTACCTCAGGAAAATTTTGCTAATGAACAACTACCCAGAGCGTTTCATTGATGTCAACATCAGACCACGGCAGATTCGTACTAGAGAGGATACCGTCAAGCAGGTTTTCCTAAACTTACCATTTAGAGGCGACGTACCAGCCTCAATAATTGCACGGCGGCTGAATAGAATAACTAAGGACAACTTTCCCAGTGTTAAAGTTAATATGACATTTAGTACACAGAGAATCATGAGGTTGGATGCCAAAGATCAATTGCCAATTCTCTCCAAATCATTCATAGTCTACAAATTCTCATGTATGTGCGGTAGCACATATATCGGACGTACGAAGAAGCAATTGATAAGCAGAATCCAGCAACATTTGCCACAGAAATTGATTAACAAAGGCTTGCCACCGTCAGGAAAATCAGCTATTTCCGATCATATATTGGCAACGGGGCACCCTGTCAATTCGACCAATTTCACAATTCTACATAAAGCAAAATCAGAAAAATTATTATTTATCTACGAAGCCCTTTACATAAAACAACAAGCACCTGACCTTAATATTCAAAAGTTTCATCAACATGATATCCTTATCGACTGGCCAAGAATAACAAAATTCAACAACAATCTACTAGTATCCAGCCAAGAACAAACAGGCCCTCGACTAGAATCAACAAACATACAATCGGATTGGCAACAAACTGAAGTGGAAATAACAGAGGCGCATACGATGACAGAAGTCTCCAAACAATGTAAGCATTTAACACTGCAATCAACACTGGCGTTGTTACCACGTGAAAACTTTGCGCAACGAGGTGAAACGATCAACTATACTGGGAAAAATAGCACTTGTATATGTAACAGTGAACAATGCGCACAAATGGTTAATTCTCAAGCTATCAAAACAATAATGACAAGATATCAGACATCACTTCGCAATACTGCGAGAATGACCTTTACATGCAAACACGCATACACACAAACACAAACGCATACACACTCACCAACTAGTCAAAACAAGAAACAGCAGTAAAAACGAGTCAGATTTGTTACCACTAGCATAATCAATTGAAAACCCAAAATGTATAAATATGTATGATTGTATAAGAGATGATTAGTATTCACGAAATAAATGGCCTTTATCCACTTCGTTATTTGTGTTTTCCTAATTATAAGAATATAT